>CAIGRN010092752.1:0-20179 GCA_903798345.1 Fraxinus anomala | reverse complement strand
TTTTTTTTTTTTTTTTAAACAATAACATTTAAGAAGTTTATAATTTATTTGATGATCATTTATCAATTTCAAGTGGACATTTATGGGACGATGGTCTCAAATAAGCAACTGCATTTACTATATGTAGCTGTGATAAGGATTCTAATATATTTCCGTCTTGAATATGTTCTTTAAGGCCAGACAGAAATCTCATCTCATTGATTTAGGTGCTCCTAAGCTTCCTAAGAGATGGTTTTCTTGCCTTAATCAAAGAACATATATTTAAATATTTGATTTTCTCCCAGAGAATGATTAGAAATACACAAGAATTTCTCATAACTGGTCTTTGAATCTAAATTAAAAATTGTTCTCATGATATAGATAGAGCTACTGATTTTCACGAATGATTTACTTACTAATTAGGCAATCTTCATCATATGAAATTTTTTGATGATGCTGTGGTGTTACTATACAGGTAAGGCTGATGTGTCTTGTGTCGTTTACAAAATTGGTGGATGCATGCAAGAACTGTTAAAGTTGTGGAAGGAATTTCAATCATCACAAGCTGATAAAACATGTGAAAGCTCTCAAAATGGTCCGACCCTTGAAATCCGGATACCGGCCGAACACGTTACTGCTACTAATCGCCAAGTAAGACCATGAATTATTTATTCCCTTTGCTATGACATTCAGTTAATTTTCCAGCTATTCCTCCCCTCTAAAATACATGATTTATTGAAAAGGATGCAGAAAATGTATTTTTCCCTACTTGTGCATGCAGTTTCAAGAAACTACTAGAACGATTTTCTTTGCATTAATTTAATTGGACAATTTTCTTGGATGAAAGTAATTGAATTTTTCATGGTTTGAGTCCTCTCTTGTCTACTTCATTTATGCTAGTTTGGGTTTTTCTCATTCTATACCATTAAATGGCATAAGAGGATTGATTTGTGAATGTCCTGAAATGGGCATAAGCATGTTCAACAGGGGGAGGTGCCAAGGTGGCTCTGGGCAGTTTTAAGTGATGGAATTACATAAGGAAGGTTTTTGATGGATGATGTTTAATGTTAAAGTACATTGATGGAGATTGTAACAAATATTCTGTTGAAGAGTTGCCAAGAATGGGTGCTTATTTTAGTAAAAGAAATTAGAATTTATCCCGAGGATTTTCTTGCATTTTATTTTATTTCCTATTTAACTTAGTCTAGGTTGGACCCTTAACTAAAGAAGGTTATGTTTTGTTTTAATTAGCATTGATAATTGAATACAAACAGATTTTCTTTCTAATTTCTTTCTATTTTTCTCTCTCTGTATCTCTCTCTGTCTCTCTCTCCTCTCTTTCTTCCCCGTTTCTCTAATTGCTTCTCCTCTTTTCTTATTGGACAATAATTATTATTATGTGCTTACTGTTCGAAAACTACCTATAGTTTGTTGTGCCTTTTGATCCCTGCAATTTTTAGTTTGACCTACTCCAACAAACTATAAGCAACTCAAAAAAATCGACCTGCTTGAAGTCAAATAGATGAAACTTTTAAAGTTTCAGTGTACTACGTGAAGTGACCTAGAGCAGCTATTAAATCAGTCCTTTTCTCGGAAATGATTTCTGTTTTATTTCTTGTCCTAGTCATGATTTATTCCTATATGGCCATACAGAATTTACTTGTTTCATCTCTGTTTCTTAAAGTTTCTGAGTATATTCCTTGTTCTCCTGATTGACGGATTATTCAGGCTATTTATACCCCCACATTGGACTTCAATGCCTCCCCAATAAATGAGTCCTTTTCTCGGAAATGATTTCTGTTTTATTTCTCGTCCTAGCCATGATTTATTCTTATATGGCCCTACAGAATTTACTTGTTTCATCTCTGTTTCTTAAATTTTTTCAGCATATTCCTTGTTCTCCTTTTTGACGGATTGTTCAGGATATTTATACCCCCACATTGGACTTCAAAGCCTCCCCACCCCACCCATTCAATGTGAATTTAAATCTGCTATCGTGTTGAGGATACTGTGTATGTTTCCATTTTGAAGGAAGGGGGTTTAAGAACCCCTTCCAAATGTGTTTTAATTGATCTGGTGTTCGGTTATGAAATGATTGTTGCCCGTCCGTATATGACCTTTCAATTTGAGCCTTAAACTGTCTTGACACTTCATATGACTTTCTTTCTGGTATTCAAACTGATTGCTGCTGTTTTGGAGTTGTTTCCTCAAGTTCTGGATGCATCTCTTTGAGTTCGCATTCTTTGGTTTTTCTTTCGCTTTGAAGGTTATCTTTGAATTCGGCTCTTGTTTGCAATGGCTTCTTATAAATAATATTGTATTAGTTGCTAATGTTCTCCAATGTTTATTTTACCTAGGATTGCCCCACTTTTTCTGGTGATCTTGTCGTAGATGGTGCTGTCTTTGAAATTGTCGCCAATGTTTTTTGATTCAGGATTCCTCAAAGGGCCATTTTAGAGGCTTTTAAGGATAGGGCCATTTTAGAGGCTTTTAAGGATCTGATGAAGGATTTTAGATACCTACAGAGGGCAAAGATATATTATTTAATGTTTCTTTATAGTTCTTCAACGTGTCATTTATGTCATGGTCCTCCAAAGTAAAAGAGAATATTATCATTACACAATAATTACCAATTTTTTTTTTTTTTAAAGCCAACCTAGGCTCTCGGAAAAGTTGGGTCAAGGAACAAAAGGTAAAACTGGAAATTAGAATAATTTAATAAATAAATTGACATTTAGAGATATTTAGTATTAAAATTTACATCAATTAAAAGTATGTTATGACTCATTATTTAAATTTTTGATACTTACTTTAATGCCCATTTACCATGAAATATAAACTAAATGCGCAAAAATATTTGTAAGGCTATAACCATCCGTGCAAAGCTCACAAAACCCCTACCACATTTTATACCTCTTCTTATTGCCTATTCATATTTCAGATCCCAAACTTCTTTTGCACTCGTTGATGGCTCCTGTGGTTTGAAGAAGTCATTTCTCTCTCACACGTACACATATATACATATATATATCTCTGGTAAAGGTTTTTTTATATTTGTATAGTAATTATTTTTGTGACTTAATTGCATTGTTACTTAGTTAAGAAGTTGAATCATGAATAAATTGATTGAATAACCTGTTTCAAAAGGATGCAGATGGAGGAAACAAATGCTCATTGGAGTACTCTTGCTGTAGTAAAAAAAAGTTAGTTTCCAAGTTGGCCATTATTTGTTGAAGATCATATATTAATGAAACAAAGGTCTACAAAATTTATTACAGTTGAAAGTATGTTGCATGTAATGGTGGCATCTTAAACTTCTTTTCTTGCTTGAATATCTCGGTCTCACTCCTCTGGCTTTATCTCCCTGGATTTTAATATCTGAGAATGCAGTTTGTTTCCATATTCTGCTGTACCCATCATGTTGAGTTCTTAGAGTGCTTCCTTTACAGGTGAGGGGTGGACAACTATGGGGAACAGATATATACACGGTTGACTCTGATCTGGTGGCTGGTATGATTTTGGTCTGCATTATAACTCTCATTGCATACATGACCCAAAACTACTGGTGGAATGTAACATGTGTTCCCTGTTCAGTTCTTATGCATACAGGTTACTGTCGCCCAACTGCTTCTCCTCCTCCATCTGCAGCTCAGGAGCTGCGTGCCACCATCAGAGTTTTACCTCCACAAGATTGTATGTCCATATAATATTCAGTCTTTAAAGAAATGCTTAATACTTTTAGAAACAGATTTCTTGCAATAGGTTTCAAGACTATACTAGTAGATTTCATGCATGACTTCCCATTCCATCCTCCTTGGTAACTGGTAATTAATTCAAAAGTACTAAGGGATGAGAGGTTTGTGCCACACACACATCAATTAGATCAAATAACTAGTATGCTAACGTTGATGCCATGCCAAAATTAGCTTTATGTTTTAAATGATTCCTTTTTTTACCATCTTTCTTCTTCTTTGATTCTCAAATAAATTAGTTTATTCAAAGGAAAATGCTTGTTGTATATTACCATTTACATAATCTTTTACAGATTAATATGGTGTCAAAAAAAAGTGGGGGTGTTTTATTTATTTATTTTTTCTATTTGGTTGATAAGTATTTTACCCAATCAAATCTCGCCATATCATTTATTTGTAAACAAATCTATAAGTTGTGATGTTCATGTAGCACAACCATTATTCAAAAGTTGATAGTTAAAAGTTGCAGAGCCATTTCTATGGATTTAATTTGGGTTCTAGACTTAGATTAGTTTTCAGGGCTCCTTTAACATTTCATGGCTTCTGTCTGTGTATATTGATATATATATATGCTAATTTATCTTGTCATAACATTGCTGCATCTAAATTGTATCAAGTCATGAGCTGTGAATCAACTGTTATTGGGTGCATGTTTTCCCCCCTTCTGAGGTGCCTGTTGTCGTGCTTTTAAATGTACATCCATACCTCTTTTAACTAGAGGCATTACAGCCTATTATTTGAATTCGAGGAAAAAATGTCATGTAGGACACCAGTGCATAGTTTTGATATTCATTCTCTTTTGATGCAAGTTATCATTCCGTGCTTTTAATTTGTATTTTATTGTATGTACTCGTTTAAGGTTACATTTCTACACTGAGAAATAATGTCCGCTCACGTGCATGGGGTGCTGCCATTGGTTGCAGTTATCGTGTTGAGCGATGTTGCATTGTGAAGGTGAGCAATATTTTCAATTCACTTTTTTTCTTTTTATCTGTTATATGCTTTTGAATGTTGTCGATCAGATATCTGTACTTTCATATCTATAGAAAATGTTTTGATCTACTTTATGATTGCTGACATGCAATTTGCCATTATTATATCCTGCATGCCTTGTTTGAGTTGTCTTTATTTTCCCATTTACATGTGGATTGATTTTGGTGGCTCTCTTTTTAATATGATGTCTACTGATCTTTGCATACTTGAGCAGAAAGGAAGTGGAATCATAGATCTTGAACCTTGTCTCACACATTCTTCTACTTTGGAGCCTACTCTTGCTCCAGTGGCTGTGGAGCGCACAATGACTACAAGGGCTGCAGCTTCGGTATTTTCATTACTGATGCTCAAATTTAGTTTTTGTGCATGTGTACACACTTGGGTGCACACAGATGCAAGCTCACTTGGAATTTCTCCCTCTTAATCATTCATGAGTTTCTACACCCTACTTTTTGATATTAGGTTTATAATCAGATACACAACCTAAATTTTATTGATATAGGGTATTAAGTTGTTGATACTTGGCCTTATGTGTTTGTTGCTAAATTACACTCCTAAAATTGGTCTCAACTCTATATTCTTTCCAGTTTCATACACAGTAACTATAATGATTCTCTAATTAGATGTAGGATCTTATGTATTGTTTTCTCAATCACATTTTTCTTGATTTTATCATAAACTGATTTCCCAAATATGTATGTAGAAACTAGCATCTTCTTTATTACATAGTAATCCTATTGTCCTTTTATTGAAACCAGAAGCTTATTATCTCGTAAGTCCATTCTAAACTTCCAAAGGCAATGTTTTCTAATGATATAGCTGTTTCAGATTTTCGTGTGTTTTGCTTACCAGGGTGGGTGTGGGGCTTTTTTGTGGAAAAGGATGCTATGTTTCAATTTCACTTTGGCATATATTTTCAGGTTTTATGGAACAAAATTTCAAGGTTCTTTTGCTTTTCATATTAGTCAAGCCGCATGTCGATTGCTATTGTTGCTTTGGTTTGTGCTGTTTATTAAACAGTGTTGGAGATTATGGATATTTCATCTTATATTTTCTCTCTCTCTCTCTCTAGAATGCCTTACGTCAACAAAGGTTTGTACGTGAAGTCACGATACAGTTCAACCTTTGCATGGAACCTTGGTATGTGTTGTACCTTTTTTTTTAAAAAAAAACTAGGTTCATTACCTGCTAAATTTGTCCTAATTTATAATTTAATTCAAAGTTTACTGTCGGAACTCGTTTTCCGAAAAAATGAAAGTGTCTGGTTAGTTGCCTGTGCTTCTACTATTTGTTCGTGGTAATTAGTATTTTTGTTCAATTAGAAATGTAAAGAACAATGGAGGTCGGCAAACTATTAGTAAGATAATTGGGTCCTATAATTAAAAAAAAAAAAATTACTATTGCATTACTGTACTCGAATAGTTGTTACATTTGAGTCACTATGTAGTGGCTTGGTGGTCTAGTTAGTAAAAATGCTGTTGGCACGTAACAATACATGGACACATCACGTGTGTGGTAAAATTCAATGACTTCCAGTATTTTACCTTGATTAGTACGATTAATCCTGCATTAGATTCACCATACACTGGTTTTCCCATCCAAATATTGTGGGCTAGTTTTCTTTTTCTAATTCTTTAATGTGAAGACAATTTAATGTAGCTTCTTTCTCCGAATTATGATTATTCTTTTTTTGTCTGTGTTCAGATGCTTGTTTAAATGGTGAATGAATTCTGTTTTTCTGGATGTAGATCAATCACTTAATTGGATTCGTATCCTAATGTACTGACCTAAATTTTCAATGACTGAATACTCAATGCAAATTTAATCATTATTTCTTTGAAGTATGATGCGGTAAATTTTTTACGACTTCTTCTGTATAAAGATGGATTCCTCGTTTGACACTTATCACAAAGAATGCCCAATATCTTTGTTGTTTGGTTAAAATTATTACATAAATCATAAATATTTACAAAGTTTACATCATCATCGTGAACAAATCGTTATCATCCTTAATGTATAATAAATAAAAGTGGGGGAGAAATCTTAGTGGTTATTACACTCATTGTTGTATTCTTGCATTCAGCTTTGGGAGCAAACATAAACCATGACCAATCCGTTGTAGCTGTTCACACATAATGGGAAAAATGTATCTGGAAATATAAACCATAATATTACTATTTAGATTAAAGTTTCAAAAGTTTGGGTAAACTTTATTTAGCCCCTGTTTGGTTGTCATTTTTTTGGAAAAATATTGTTTTGAATAGTGAATTTTTGGAGAATGTGTGGATAAACAATAGGAACATTTTTGGGTTTACGCGTAGAATATTTTATTGTATGAATGTGTGGTTGAAAATGAGTATATATAAATTTTTTTTGAAAGAATGGGAGACAAACAGGATATTAGATTGTTTAAAGATAAGTTATAGATTACACTTCTATTATCCAGCTTCAAACCTCCCCATTTTAGTGAAATAAGAGACCATTTCTTGATGCTGCTGCTTTATTTCCTCTTTGCAGTGTTCTTTGTTTCTTTTTTCAATATTAAAAAGGAGTTCATGGGGAAAATTAGTTGCAAGAACAATTTCTCTCTTAGCATCTCTCTTCATGTATATTTATCACCTGATCGGCGTTTCCAATGAGGTGGATCTTAGTTTCACCAAGTAATCTCTCCTAACAAAAAGTTCTTTAACTCGAATACGTGCTGGTTGGGTTGCTTTGGGCTAATGTGTTCCGGTTAAATAATGCTTGATAATTTACCTTTATTCCCTAATAATGTTATTATTGTTGTTATTATTATCATCTACATTATTTTTGTTTCTTATTCTTCTCCCCCTCTTTGGTTGCTGATTTTTTTTTTCAGGCTTAAATACAGCATTAGTGCTGTTGCTGACAAAGGTCTAAAAAAGCCCCTCTTTACATCTTCACGCTTAAAGAAGGGGGAAGTTCTATACTTAGAAACTCATTCCTGCAGGTAATGATTGGACCAACAATCGGAAAAAAAAAAACAAAAAAATGCATTCACATAGACTTTTCCCTTTTTTTACAATTTTCTAAAAAAAAATCCATTTTTTTTTTACTGTTGTAGTGTTGTTATATAAAAATTCTAAAATTTGTAGAAATTATCTCCATAGGTAATTTGATAGCGCAACTCTAATGTTTCAGAATATTATCATTACGTAGCTAAAAATAGTTGTCATAAGTTACATGGAGGGATCAGATATAGGGTTTCACTTCTCTTAATTACGTTTTAAGGTGCTTTGCAATATTGATACTTTTGGTTCAGGCTGTATCATTTTGGTGGATTAACTGGCAGGATCACCAACAAGAAAGATCATCAACTATTTGCCATTTGTATCTTTTACACCTTTGTGTTTACTAAGTTATATCTTTAGGTACGAGCTTTGCTTTAATGGAGAAAAGACAGTGAAGGCTGCAGCAGTATCTCAGGCATTAGGAGCAGAGAATGGGAGATCTCATTCCAGCTCGCATCTTAGCAATGGTGAAAGAAATGTGGTGGATGGTGAAAGCACTGTGGTGGATGTATACCGATGGTCTCGTTGTAAGAGACCCCTTCCACAAAAGTTCATGCTCTCTATTGGAATCCCGCTCCCTCTTGAACATGTTGAGGTAATCCTTCCCTGCTGGTTTCTTCTCTGGCTATGATATCACTTTACTTTTCTAAATGCTTCTTTTCCCTTGCTTTGTTAATGCATAATCACCAATAGAATCTGAGTTTACGGTGCCCTCAAATTGTTACAAAAATATGAACGAGAGAACTTATTATTGTTTCTGTTCAAGAGTCTGGATAATGGATAATCCTTTGTAGAAATGATAAGAGTTTTCACCAAGCATGACCTTCAGTCGATGCTTTTGCCGTATAAGCATAGGAAATATATCAGTGTGTTTGCTTTCTGAAATTGTATTCCTATAGATGATGAATCTGTCTTCCGAGGTCTTGCGAGACACTATTGAGTGTTTTAGCTTTGTTGCTGTGTATCGCTGAAAAACCGTTTGGTGTGAAAAACCTGGAGCTAGTATAGTCGGATGTCCATCACTCAATAGCTTAGGGAATTGATTTTTCAATCTGCATTATAAGCAATACGCCTTTGCCATGTTTTCTCTAGTTTTATTTTACGATTACTACTTTAGCCATATTGAGCCAAGGGCGAACTCATCGCATGAACTCAGAATACAAACTAACATTAACATCAAAAAATAGAAGAAAAGATTGATAATATTGTTCTCTTGTTTATTTATTTCGAGTAAAATACGTTTAGAGGAGGTTTCTTTGTTTTTGTTGATTAATTTTTTTCCCGTGGGATGTCGACAGGTTTTGGAGGAGAATATAGAATGGGATGACATTGCATGGTCTCAAACCGGGGTTTGGATTGCTGGGAAAGAATATAATCTAGCGCGGGCACATTTTCTTTCCCCAAACTAGAAACAGATTAGATTCGTTTCGAAACAGGGTCTTTCTGAACTGTTGTATGAATATTGCCATTTTCTTGTTTTTTTTGTTGGGAATTTATGGATTCTGATTTGTTGACAAAAACTCCTGCCTTTGGGGGTATATTATAGTTTATACTCTGTTTTATTTAGAGTCGAATGTGTTGCTTAATTTGGAATTCATTTATCTAGTTATTGTTGTGGTTTTATATGAGACTGGGTATGTGCATCACATATTCGTGCACAGAGCGGTCATAATGTTAAAAAACAAAAACAATCTTTTCCTTCTTTTTATCATTATGCTCAATTATCTTTTAATGTAGCCATGTTATCTTGAATCATTGTTGTTGAATAGCTCACACATTATGAAAAAAATAAAAATAAAAATAATACTAGAAATTTCAATGAAATCCTCGCCCTTGTTTGAGCTCCGTTTTTGTGAAAAAAATGAGTTTTATAATAGTGACTTAACAAAGAATGTGGTTAGAAAGAAGGAAAATTTTTTGTGTTTACATGCAAAATTATTTTATTTGAAAAATGTTATTGAAAATGAGTTTGCAAAAATAATAATAATTTTTTTTTTAATTTTTAAAGAATGGAGCTCAGGGACTTTATTTACTCAAATAATTTCAAGAAACTAGCCTGTTAGTGTCCTAGGGCTCAAATAACTCTCAAAAAGATATGTAACCTGGATGTGGGTCCATTCTATAGTTCTTCTCGTTACCTAGTGTAGGTAAAAAGCTAGGCTGGGCACATATGCTGCGGTGCTTGATGGGTTGGCCAAGAGATATTAATGTTAAAACTCTTCAGACCATAGAAGGCTTTTTTTATTAATTTATTCATTTTTTATTGTGAATGATGGAACCAAAGAATTGAACGTTGAAAATTTTATGTATATGAAAAAAGAACCAATTGTATGAAAAAATGCTTCAAGGGTTTACGTAGGGGCATCTTGAATGTTGAATGGAACCCCAATGAGCAATAGACATTAGAAGAATTGAAATCTTAAATTAAAATTATTGCAATTTCTAGACTATTGTATCATGACTTTTAAATATTTTGTTTATAGTAAAGAAATGAAAAGGGAGACTCGAAGGACCTGAGTTATATTAATATCAATAGCTTACTGGATATGTTGAACGAGGATGAAAGTCAACCTTAGTAATCTTAATAATCCAACAGTGCCATGCTAAAGGCCAAGTAGGCTGTGGTAGTAGCCTCTCTCTATCCAGTATTATTATTATTATTTTGAGAAAATTACTTTGAACCCTAAATTTCAAGTTTCAATTTCAAAAAGTCGAGTACTAATAAATTTTTTTTTTTTTATTATTATAAAAGATTAGGTTCATCCATCACATCCACACATGCATCAGATTCTTGAAGCTGCTGTTGCTGCTTTCTTCTCTTCATTTCTTCCCCTCTATATCTCTTTGTGGTGGAGGAGAGTGTGGTGGCCCTACAGTGGGAATGCAATGATGTAGTGGTTTGATGATCGTAGATCTTAATTCGTCTCAGATTGTTGCCATCGTTTGATATTGAAGGATGATTTTATTTGGGGAGTGTCTAGTTGGGACTATGGCATGGTAGAGGGTTTGGGGGGTGGAAGTTGTCATGGTGAGGCAGCAGTAACCTAAACAAATTTGATAAAAGAAAACACAAACAAATTCATTTAGATAGTTTGTCTTCGTAGCTCATGATTGAAAACATAATATCAATTATGAATCACATCAAAGATATAATGCAAAAGTTCAATTCTCACATATTCAATACAAAATGGATGTGCGTATGAAGAGTTCAGTATAACACTGTACAATTATAAGTTGATCCAATTCCCGACCTTACAATTTGATCCAATTCCCGACCTTAAAAGTTAAATATTTCCTTACTCCTCTCGTGCGATTCACAAACCCCTAAACTTAATTTCTTTTAACTATTTTACTGAGGACGTAAACTAAGATTGATTTATAAATTACTACTCCTTACCCTATCTTGTCTGGATAGATATTACTGATTGCAGTTCACATATCAACAAATGGGAATTATCCTTATTTTTTACTGTATCAACCTCCAAGAATCAATTAGGTTACTAACTCATTATCAAATGTCTAATAATCTAAAACAAGTGTTAGTGGTTTTAATCAAAGCATGTGATGCATCTTCTATTTCATGCAACTTTTTTTCCCATATGTATATATATTCTTTAATCTAACTTATGTAAGGGCGTCTCGTCATTAAGTTTTCTAAATAACCCCTGTAGCGAGCTTTAGGTCGAGACTCCCAAATCAGACGACTTTAGGGTATCAGGTTTTAAACCCTTACAGGCTTACTCACTCGAGTCATAAATGCTACAAAGAAATGTTTCACAATGAGATTGTTAAAGTTATCATCATATGGATCTTTTAAGGTAACTTCACAACAATTTTTTTTTTCTTCATTTTATGCAGTGATTAGTGCAATGACCCTTATAAAACACTCATTTTCGAGAATTTACCCCTAACTTAAGGTTTTCACCCAAATTTCATCATATTGGTCTCAGACATTCCACACAAACTTTAGCATATATGGAATCCACAGTTATCTCCAACTTTCCCTACAACAGCTCAACCACCCAAACATTCTAGAATTGGTTTAAGGATATAATAGTGTTCAGAGGTTGTTTGGATTTAGCATCTAACTTCTCTATTTCAACATGTAAACATTGATCAATCTATTCATGTACAATGCTACAATCAATTCGCGTGCATAGGTATCTCACGTTCTGCATGAAAAAAAATAATTCAACTAAAACACATAACTTATCCATGATCCATAAACTAACATATGTCCTTAATACTATACATCCTTGCCAACAAGGTTACACAAACATGCAAAACAAAAGTAAAAACAAATTATTTTTTAATTTTAATTTTTATTAAACATGCATACAAATCACATAAAATAATAAAAAATAAATATTAGGCAATTAGATAATTTATAATACACCCCCAAACTTAAATTGAACATTGTCCCCAATGTAAAATTAAAGAAAAGTGAGGAAGACTTTCCCGAATTATCTGGATTGCCTATGATGTTTTGGTGCTTATGATGCTGGATTTGATGGATACTTGTCATACTTCTCCCCCAAACTTGAAATTTATCCCGTTTTGTCATTGTCAATGTTGGTTTGAGTGTTTCGCGACGTCATGTTTATGAAAAATCAAATTTTAGATATCAAATATATAGAACAAGGTTATTTAACTCAAACATCTAATAACCAACTTAACTACTCAAGGACCTAGGAGAAGATGAGATATAGATAACAATTTTTAAATAAACTGTAAAATAAACTAAACTATACTATAACTCGAAAACAAAATAAATAAAAAAGGGAAGAAAGCTTGGGTTGCCTCCCAAGAAGCGCTCATTTAATGTCATTAGCTTGATGTTGGCAATCCGCATCATGGAATTTTGAAAAAAACTTTTGATGCCTTGTTCATTTTTCTTCTTTTGATTTTGCTCCACCCTTCGTTATTTTTCCAAACTCCAACATTGTCCTTTTCAGTGTAATAGGATTTTTGCATTCCATCAAATTCAAACTCAACAACGTAGACTTCAACTTCTTCATCGGACTTAATCACATAATCAATTTCTATATAATCAATGAATTTGAACGAATGTACATTGCTTTCATCTTTATTGATTTCTATATCTTCATTCGGTTCCTTTGTGATCAAGTTGTCATTTACTTTAAACTCCTCTACGATCGTTGAAATTTCTTCGGATTGACTGATGGATCCGAATTCTAGATCCACGGGCAATGAGAAGTCTTTCTATTCAATTATTTCAAGTGAATTGTATTTCTACCTTTTGAATTCACGTCAGTAACTCCAATCCCCAATACATATGTTGTGCTCTTCTAACTTGGCAAGTTTATTATAGTACTTTGCAATTACTCTCTTGTTCAATAGAGGATGACCATTTTTCACAAGTACGATGTCCTCATCCCAATCGACAGATACATAATCTCCCAAAGGCATGTAGTCTTCATCAAATTTGTCAATAGCTTATTTTCAACATCTTAAATATTATACGAATCTTAGAAGTTTTACCGTATGCAAATAGTGTTCAGTATAATGCATCCCATAGCAAAGTTGACAAAAGATATCTTCTATAATCACGTACATTTTATCTATGTTGAGATTACTTATTGCAATTATTCTGCTCTCTTTCCAATGTTAGAATCACGCATATAGTATTTAATAGTACCTAAAAAAATACCAAACAGATCAGGGTAGATAGCTAAAATTAACAAAATCAAAGAAAATCTAAATTAAAACAAATGCTAGTTGGTAATAATATTAGTAAAAATCAAATAAAACAATCCCCGACAAAGGCGCCAAAAACTTGTCATGCGTTTTCTATACCGTGATTTATGCTGCAAGTGTACGATGTCAAGTTTTGTAATATAATAATGGAGTTGGAGTGTCGAACCCACATTGATTGTAATTCAAATTTTTACTAAGTACTATAATTATATAGCTTTTATTTTATCTAGATGAATGAATTTTATAATCAATGTTTTTTAAATTAATATGGTGACGAATTCAACAAATAAATGCAAGCTAGAAGAATAATCAACTGAGGAAACCTAGGGTTATGATTTCATATAACTATCAAATATGATTCTCAATTATATAATTATTTCTTCCAAAGTTTATAAGCAAGAATACTAACGTAATTTTACTCTCTCTCTCTTGAGTGCCGAGTAAAAAAGTATTCCTATATTTCAATTCCAATATCTCTATTCCGAATTAAAACATAGAATTTATCATGTTCGTGGTTCTTAAATGGAATATGCTTCAAAGGAATTATACTTTCTCTTGAAACCTATAATTTTCTAAATTGTGTTATTCTTATGATCACGCCTAAACTCTCCTCTCTCGAGTGCCAGAACTGACTAGCATCAAATCATTTAATTAGTGGCCAATTAATTGAAAGTATTAAAATCATAACACAAATAAATACATGCGGAAAATCTAATATAAATAACTAAAATTAATCAATCCATATTCTCAAGTTTTTTACTATAATCAAATCCTAGATAATGAATTTAGCTCAAAATGTAATCTATGAAAATACTAAAATTCATATAAAATTACATAGGGAAGAGAATAGAAAAACTAAGATATAAATCTTCAATTTCTTCTCTTGTTCTTCTCTGTCTTGTTCTTGAATCTCTTGATGTTTTTCCACCTTACATTCTTGAAGAATTGTGTTGAATTCTCCCTTACCTCTTGAACCGTTCTCTCCCTAGAATTAGGTCTTAAATATTGTATTTATAGTATTTTGAAGGGTTAGAGTCGTGTTGGGCCAAGAAAAGATTCCAAAAAAAACTCAAAAACCTTTTTTCTTGTCCAGCGGCACCTCGATTGGCGCTACGGCACCTAATTGCTGTTGAATTTCAGCAACAGTGGCGCTACGTCGCCAATATTACGGCGCCCAGTTTCGGATGAAAATTCAGCACTAAGCATCTTTCAGTATTTTTATCATAAGTCTTTCTCTAGATATCCGATTGAGGCGATTCAAGATGAGTTAGAAAGATAACTCTAAGAGCTACAACGTTGCTTCAAATATCATTTTTCAATTCGAACATCTACTATGTCAAAAATGAGTCTCAATATGAGATTGAAAATTCGGAGCATAACTTTTTCGATTGGAAATTGATGTGTGATCATACTTTACCTATTTTTCATCCCTTTGAATTCTTTCTTCATCCAATTGACTCCAACACTCTTAAATCTTCATTGTGAGGTCCGACACAACTTTGGAGTATTTTCACTTTAGTCTCTAAACTTTGGATCTCTTACAATTTAGCCTTCTTCAATTTTGCCAATTTTGCTTATTTCCTTCATTTTAGTCAACATATATCACAACATCAAAACATACATTAAAATGCTCTAAAAATCATAGAAATTAGTTAAATATCAAGTTTAAATGATGTCTAAAATATGAGTGAAATACACTCATCAGTAACCCAATGGTAGAACTGGGGGTAAAGAAGGAAAATAAGTAAACATAACTAGCTTTCAGAAAAGGAAAAAAAGTTGGGTCCACAACTAGCATTAAAGTGTTATTTTGCCTATTGCATTTTTTGTAAAAGGGAATGCGACTTCCTTCCATTTTGTTTGTCAGCATATATACATTACATTGGAGAAAGTGCAATTAGTTAATATAAAAAACCATTTTTATTAATCAATTCTCTCTATTTCCTCCACTCCTATTTATGTCTTCTTTTCTTTCCTTTGATTCTATTATTACCCATAAAATTGGTACTGATTTTGAGTGAATTCATTCCTAGATTGAACTTTACTCATTACATTTGGTATCTGAGCACTAAGAATCTGGGCAAGAATGGAGACTAGACAGAAAACTAATGAAGAAAATCTAAAAAGGCTGGATAAGGATATGAGTGAATTGAGTGTTGCTGTTTCTTCCCTCACTGGTAAGGTAGCTTCTAGATTTGATAACATTGATGGATTTATGAAGCAAATGAATGAAAAACATGAAGCTGTTGTTACTTTACTGGCTAAAATAAGTGTATGTTAGGAGAACGAGTGGAAGGTTTCAACAGTGGATCAAATTTTGATAGTCCTGCCTTAAGGATGAGATCTGGTAATGAAGATAGAACAGGAAGAAGTAATTATGATAGTAGATTGTATGCAAACATTCCTAAAATTGATTTTTCCCAATTTGAGGGTAATAACCCAAGAGAGTGGGTGAGGAAGGCCAACAAATATTTTCAAATTCATCAAGTTACAGAGGAGCTGAAGGTTGGAATGCAGAGATGTATTAGAAAGGAAGTGCAAATATCGGGTTCCACGGGTTCCTAGCAAGTAATCCAAGTACCAGTTGGAACCTATTGGCTACTGAATTCTGTAGAAGGTTTTTTGAGAACGTTGGCAAGGATGTAGTGGAGACCTTTAGAAAAATTAAACAATACGGTGGTATAGTTGAGTACATGGAGAAATTTGAGGATTTAAAAGTACAAGCTACCTGAATCCTACTATATTACCATCTTTACCAGTAGATTGAAGGGGAGATTAAGTCCATGGTCAAGATGATTAAACCCACAACCCTAACCTAAGCTTCTAAAATAGCTCAACTCCAAGAGATCACTATTTCTGCAATAAACAAGAACCCTAAACCCACTAAGCCATTTACTACTTGAAAAAACCTTTACACTCAGAAATTACCTGAATCACACAGGCCAATTCCTAAAATGCCAACTCAAATTCAAAACATCCAAAACTCACCTTACAAAACCATTACACCCACTGATATCCAAACCAAAAAAAATCTGGGGCTTTGCTTTAGGTGTGATGAGAAGTACACCCCAAGGGGCACATTTGTAAGAATAGGATGTTAAACTTTATGGTGGTGGATAAAGAAGGTGAGGGTGATGGCAGGTAGACATGGGACCCAGATAGAGAGGAGAATAAGGAAGATGAAGAGGAAGAAATCATGCAAATCTCCATCAGTGCATTAGTTGGGCACAACAAACACAAAACTATAAGAATTCCAAGAAAGATTAAAAGCGAGAAAGTGTCTATACTCATTGATAGTGGAAGCACCTACAACTTTATTGATGAAAGGTAGGTGCATTCTTTGGAATACTCGATTGAGAATGCCAAACCAATGATGGTGATCGTGGCAAATGGAGAAAATCTCAAAAGTAAAGTTGTACGCCAGCTAATGAATTGGCAAATGCAAAGGCTAGAGTTTTAATACAGATTAAGGTCCCTAAAACTTGGGAGTAGTGACATGGTGTTGGGGGTAAACTGGCTCAGCTAATTTGGACCAATAACCTTTGATTTTACACAAGGGTATACTAAATACATACATAATGGGAAAGAGGTGAAACTAAGTAGTGAGTTTACTGGTAGTAAAATGGAAATGATCAGTGGAGAGCAACTAGAGAGATGGTTTGAAAAGCAAGAATATGGAATCATGGGCCAACTGCATACCATTACAAAGGCAGATTCAACAGAAATACTAGAAGATCTCAAGCCAGTTTTAACTTACTTCCAAGATTTATTTGCAAAACCTAAGGGACTACCTCCAATTAGAAGCCATGATCAACAGATATACCTAAAAGAAGAGGCTTAACCTTTCAAACTCAGGCCAAAAGAAGGTGGAATACCTAGGCCATGTGATTGATCAACAAGGGGTATCAGCAGACCCTAAGAAAGTGGAAGCAATGCAATCGTGGCCGGTGCCAACTAACATCAGACAACTAAGGGAATTTCTCGGCTTGACTGGATACTATAGAAAATTAATGAAAGGCTATGGGACATTAGCTAAGCCCCTCACTAATTTGCTAAAGAAGGATAATTTTCTATGGTCAGATATAGCAGAAGTAGCCTTTAATAATCTTAAGCTAGCCATGAGTTCCACTATAGTGCTGACTTTACCCAACTTTGAACAACCTTATATTGTGGAAATAGATGCTTGTTATGGAGGTATTGGGGCAGTACTAATGCAGGATAGGAAACCTTTGGCTTACATAAGTAAAGCCATAGGACCAATGAGCTTGGGGATGTCAATATATAAGAAATAACTCTTAGCCTTAGTTACTACAGTGGCGAAATAGAGACATTACTTGAAGGGTCACCATTTCATCTTTAAAATCGACCATCAATCCTTGAAGTTCTTGCTTGAACATAAGATAACTACTCCAAGTGGCTCGCTAAATTATGGGGTTAGATTATGAAATCCAGAAAAGGGATAGAGAATGTGGTAGCATATGCGCTCTCTAGAAAGGTAGAAAATGATGGGAGGTGTGTTGCCATTACTCAGTTAATACCAGCGTGGATACACGAGGTGATTTCTAGTTATGAGGGAGATGATCTTGCTGAAAAGAGGATCCAAGCCTTGCTTTTGGATCCAGTTGCAGAACCTGAATATCAGTATAAAAATAGGTTGATTAACTACAAGGATAAGTTGTATATTGGAAGTGGAGGAAATATCAGGAAGAAATTGATTCAGGCTACACATGACTCACGAGAAAGGGGCATTCTGGAATACAGGCTAGCATATTTAGAGCTAAACAACACTTTTATTAGGGAGGCATGACACAAGAAATCAAAAGAGAGGTGTTACAGTGTGACATTTGCTAGAAATGTAAGTATGGAGTCATATATCCATGGATTTCATTGAGGGGCAATCTGAAGGAAAGGATGTCATCTTAGTGGTAGTAGACATATTTACCAAGTACGACCACTTTCTCATCCTTTTACAACAAATAAGGTGGCACAAATATTCCTGGATCATATTTATAAACTCCATGGCATGCTTCTAAGTATTATCTCTGGTAGAGATAAGATTTTTACTAGCATCTTTTGGTAGGAGATATTCAAAATCATGGTGTAACACCCCAAAAATTTTACAGAATAAAATTATTTATTCCATCTACTACATTTTATATTTTGAAAGTTGGTGGACTAAAGTGAGATATATTAAATTCAATTTTATTTGGGCCAAAATTTAAATATCGATACAGTAATGATAAGTATACCAATATTGATCTCGTTGGATAACTCGTAATTAATCATGTAAATTAGGCTCGAGAAAAAGTCGATTCGGATAAGCAAAGTCTAAGTTATTGCACTTAAAGTTATAAATTAGTTTTACATCTAAGTAAAATTTTAGAATTCAAAAGGGATAAAGATGGCTACCACATGTATTATTTGATAGAAATATAATAGTTTTTCTTTTTCACAATTAAATAAGTTAACAATGGTTTGAACTCTTTCCTCATGTGTACTAGTTGATATGGAGGAGTATTTTTCCAACATGGCTATGACTTGATTAATGGAAAATATAAGGCAACTTCTTTTTAGGAGTTTGAATGGTTTAATTTATAATATATTTTGCTGTTTTGAGAACTGTACTGTGTAGGAAATTATGCAAATTAAATCCTATCACTTTGCTTATGCGACACGATCTTTTCAATTCTTTTGTTGTAAGTGTAATGATTACCTTACTTTTTGGATAGAAACAAGTTATTTAAATACAATATGAACTCAATCATGCATCATTTCTTTTCCCACGTTCACTATTGTGAATGGATGATTATGATTTATTTAAGCATATACTTGATATAATTATGCCTAAAGATTTTGGCTTACCACAATTTCTAGATCCAAATTAACATACACATTTTTTTTTTAATTTCCACTTACCATAGGGAATCTGCCCTATTTATACCCTGTAAAAGTCAGATTATGAGGACACGTTATTTCAAACAAAAAGCAATTCTTCATCCCTGTTCTTTAACACAGCCAAGAAAATTGGAAAAAGTTTTGGAACATTCAATCATATCTTCTTTCAAAAACTTGATTGATCTAACGAGGTGGGATACTATGTGCAAGTTGTTAAGTCCTTGCAATATTATGATTTTTCTACGTAATTTATTTTATGAAATGCTAATTGACCTGCGGGTCTTAACGAAATGAAATGAAATGTGAGATCTCCTTCCGATTTTCTCAAATGTTACTCAGAAATGTGTTAGAGCATTCGATTCATCTCTGATTGCTCTTGATGAAATGATGGTATGCAATGTTTTAAATTTATGTTTAAAAATTTATTATTTTGTTTTGGACACACGTATCCTACTGAGTTTCAATTATTCATTCCTTCAAATTTTAAAATTTCAAGTTAGATCGTGGATGGTGGCTGAACGGTGCGCGAGTTGCCAAGTAAAAATTTTCAGAAAAACGTTCAATAATAAATTTTGTTAAGCTGTTCTGTGTTTTTCCGTATTTCCATTTAATGTTCTTAAATTCTTGACACTGTGTTTTATTCAATTCCGTATATTAAGGTTCAAATACTTTAAATTCTTAGTTGAATAATTCCGCTTTGAGTATGATTATTGAATGGTATTGGTAATACCCCAAAATTTAAGTCAATAAAATTTGGGGCGTTGGGAACTAATTTGCAGCTTAGTTCATGTTAGATATTTATAAAATAAA
>CAIGRN010092741.1:0-14280 GCA_903798345.1 Fraxinus anomala | reverse complement strand
GAAACCAAACAAGGCTTAAGTCTCAAAACCTCTTTTGACATTTTAAAAGCCTTATCAAACAGGTCGTTAATATCTTAACTCCACCCACCTAATATTAAAAAATTTTATAATAAAATTATTAGTCAATGAAATAAAATAACATCCACGTGTCATCTTAGGAGAAAGCTTCATTAAACGTGGCTGTTTTATAATAAGCATGGTTATGAAAATTAAGAGTCATTACTTTTTGGCAATAAATTCCAACAAAATCTTACGTCAAAGGTTAGAGATATACAATTCAAACTAGGGATAAGAAGGGATTAAGATAATCCGTCTCTAGGGATTCCGACAAAAATGGTCTTAAATTCAGGGTTATTGCCAGGCGGTGCTTTGGGTCACCTTACAAATTGTTTAAATTTTCGTTAATTTTTCATGAATAATGAATAAATAAATAAATAATTTGTTTTATTGTAAATTTTGAGTAACAGCTCAAGTTGAGAACTAAATAATGATTTCAAAACAAATACGAGTGAGGATCGTGTGACGGTAGTAATTGTTCGGTAGGGATTAATATCAGATTTTTCGTGAATTTTAATAAAAGTTGATGAAATGTTTGATTGAAAAGTTATTATTTCTATAAAATATACAGTTAAAATTAATTATTATTTTCGACTTAATGTGTACCAAACAAAAGCTTAACGATTTGTGTAAACGGACAAAAGTGCGTAACTATTACAAAAAATTAAAGAACATCTCAATCCTTCTTGAAGTTACTGTCCAATTTGTTACCATTACAACTTGGGTAAGTATTAGTAAACGAAGTTCAAGTCAAGTTTTCACTCACTGGGATGAAATTGTACACATGTTAAGCTTTGTTAAAATAATAATAATGATAATAATAATAATAATAATTTTTTTTTTCTTTTTTTTGCTTTTTATAATATTTCTAAAATCAAAATTTGAAGCTTCTATGCCAAACTCAGTAATGCAGGAAAACGGACTTACACATAGTAGGTATTTAATAAAACTTATAATAAAATTGTGTAATATGTCAAACTGTTGTTACTGAAACGAAATATCATATCATATCAAATTGTTGTTTGGAATGAGATTAAAAATCTATTATCCTAAACTTGTTCTCTTAGCCCCTGTTTTACGATCACTATTTAAAAATACTTTATTTTATATACTCATTTCCAATCACGTATTTATACAATAAAATATTCTGCACGTAAACTTAAATTTTTATCATATTTTTTAATCACACATTCTCCTAAAAATCACTATTCAAAACATTGTAAGGACTTAAATTCTCAACACCTAACATCTTCTTTATATAGAAGAATAATGTTATATAGGTCTACTGGTGTTAGCGTATCAGTTTAGATGTCATGCAAGTGATTGGACATCTTAAATGAAATTTATCTTCTTAGTTTTAAGGTAATTTATCAATTAATGACACTTCCACGTCACATAAGCTGGTGTTTAGCATCAATTATGTTAAATAGAATTACTGTATATAGAAAGACGTGAATATCTAATGTCTAGAGGTAAGCATGAACTGAAAGTTGAATGAAAATTTAGCCCTTGTTTAGTAGAAATTAAAATTAGAGTTTTAGCGTTCGTTTGATCCCATTATTTCACCTTATAATGAGAGGAATAATAATTTTTTGAAGAATGTGTACTTAATAAAGAATGATTTTTTTTATTTGTGTGCAATATTATTTTATTGGAGAATGTATGGTTAATAAGAAAAAAAAAAGAATTATAATTTAATGTGGGTCAAGCAGGGACTTGGTAAATTTCAATAGAAGTTGATGAAATGAGTGTCGAAAAAGTACGAACAATGATGCTGAAATAAATTATTGACTTCGAATTAAATTAAAAACTAGAATGTAATCCCACCAAACATGACGTTAATTGTGTGATTATAATTCAAACAACAAATGCATCAAATGGGGTCAGCTAGATAACCAAAGATTAGAACCATAGTTAAGAAGCACAACCACAGTTCCAAAAACTATTTATTTTCTACAGTCCTCACTCCTCACTACCCCATTATCTCCACCTTCATCACCACCGCCATGGAATTGACCAACTCAATACCATCAGCCACCGTGAAAACCCCAGAAGTTGAGACTGAATTCACCACTCAGACTCAACCCAAAAAGCCTTCACTCTTAAGCAACGGCGTACTGAAGCGCCACGCTCCACTCAACCACCAACCTATGGCGGCGACTGTGACCTACAAAGAATGTGTCAGGAACTATGCGGCCAGCATGGGTGGTCACGCCGTGGATGGCTGCCTGGAGTTCCTGGCTTCCCCCAACGCCACCCACTCTGACCCCACTTCTCTCAAATGCGCCGCCTGCGGCTGTCACCGCAACTTCCACCGCCGTGAGGTCGAAGAACCATTATTTCCACCGCCGTACCCCACCCTGGCTATTGAGTACCAACCTCATCACCGCCACCACCCTCCGCCGCCGCTTCCATCAAAACGCCGGAACAACAACAGCCCGACCAATTCCCCTTCCCCGCCGCCGATCTCTTCAACATACTACTACCGCTCCGCACCCCAAATGCTTATGGCCCTTAGCCATGGGCTGTCTCCGCCGGACAATGAAAGGCCTATTTCCGCCGCTGCAGATAATAAAAAACGCTTCCGAACAAAGTTCACTAATGATCAGAAAGACAAAATGCTGGAATTTGCTAGCAAAATCGAGTGGAATATGCAGAAAAAGGACGAAAACGTGATCACAGATTTCTGCAGCGAAATTGGTGTTAACAAAGATGTCTTCAAAGTGTGGATGCATAACCACAAGAACACTTCTGGCAGTACAAATGGTACTATATTTAAAGCCCCCACCACCACCTCCACCGCCGTGCACAGCCACCACCAAGACGGCAACAACCTCCACAACGGTGAAGATTTGGGTCACCGTCACCTTCAAGAAAATAGTGGTAGTAGTGGCCATGATCTTGGTACTAATGGGTCGCCGTCTTCTTAATCTCGAAATGATAGAAATAAGCGTGTTACCAGAAAGAAAAAAATAATAATAATAAATAAATTCAATATTATTTTAATCAACTTGTACCCACCATATTAGCATGTCACGTATCAGTGTCCTTTCTTATTAGGTGCTAGATAATGGTAGAAATTGCAGTAGGTCAGTTACACACCTAGAGTATCATGTAGGGATCTATTCCTCCTTTATGACCTATGATTTTATCGAGAAAATATTGATTGCGACCTGGGTGGAATACGCTTTAGGTAATTTAAGTATATAATGGTGGCTTTGTAGACATTAAAGAAGTAGATGTTCTGTTCTTTCCTGAGGATGGTCCTTAATGTTTTCTGTTGATTCGTGGTACTTTTACCCACATGATGAGCAACTTTCTCCTTCTATTTGCCAAGAATAATATTTTGCTGTTGATTTTTGGTCAATAGAACTGAAACACTTGAGATATCAAATTGATGTATACCATAATGAGATGTTTGACATTTGCTTCTCCTTCTGTTTCATCTTATTCGGCAGGTTGTTGATTGTCGAATTTGCGGTGATGCGCACTCCCGTCTTCGCTTTGCTTTTGTTGAATTTTCGGACGAGTGTAAGTCAGATTTCTTTTTCCTTTTCTGTTCCTATCAATACTTAATGCTACTCTGATATCCGAAACCTGACTTTTCCATGGGGACTAAAATCAACAGATTCTGCTCGAGCGTCGCTTAGCCTTTGTGGGACACTGTTAGGTTTCTCTCCTGTTATGGTGTTGCCCTCTAAAACTGCCATTCTTCCTGTGAATCCTACATTCCTTCCCAGGGTACGAACAAATCTCCAGCATTGCTAATATTATTGAAATAACTGCTTAACACGCTTTTGTCCCTCCAGTTATTTCTTCCCATTCAGTATCTCATTTCTCTATTATATGAATTTCGTTTCGTTATCTATGCTGAAATTTTACAAATAGTCGGAAGACGAACGGGAGATGTGTGCCAGGACAATCTACTGTACCAACATTGATAAAATGGTATGCACGCCTTGTCTTTTTTCTGGTTTGATATGAGAATGTTTGCTTATGCTTCTCTATCGGTACTTGCTGTTTTATCTGACGAATAATCCACTGGTGAATGAGTTCTTTTACTCACGGATAAGTTAGAAAATAAATGATTTTTAAATATGTTCATTTGATTTTATCGTGAGCAGGTTTCTCAGACTGATGTTAAGAATTTCTTTGAAACAAGATGTGGTCAGGTGTGCCTAAAATTTCAAACATTGGGTTGGATTTGCTTATTGTTGGCTTGGAAGTGTTTAATTACCAAATAGATCTCTGAATTGTAGGTTTCCCGCCTGAGGCTCTTGGGGGACTACTTGCATTCTACGCGGATTGGTTTTGTTGAATTTTCCATGGTATGCTTATTTATACTAAAATTACTACTGCATAACTGCTTATGCATTTTTAGACACCTGTGAATATATGCAGGTAGAAATAATAACTGGATGACTGTTGATAACATTAGTTTTCTATAACCAGCATTCTTTAGATCAGGTTGGGGTGGGGGGCAAGCTCTCTATACCTGGTCATCCTGTGGCTGGAACATCTGGAACTACAAAAACCCATGATCTTGGTGATTTTGTTTGGCATATGGAACAAATATGGAGTGAAATGGGGGCTTATCCACCCTGAGTTTCCCTGTTGCATGCCAATTCGCCTTATTGACATGGGTATGGGATTCTATGTGAGCTGATACAATTCTATTGGTCGTGTCGATCAAAATGTAAATATTCATTGAGGAATAATAATTGTAACTATTAAGATTTGGGGTTCCATCTTAAAATGTCAACTTTACTAAGAGGAGTAGTCCAAGTCTGATCTATGTTTTCATCTTTACTTGATGTGAGATTTTAAGCTCTCGCAAGATGGTAGCTCGTTTGAGCAAACTAATCTTGAAATTCACGTGCTCATTTTTTGAGTCTTAATTGGATCGAATCGCTCGTTGGAACTTAATTGACTCGGATATCATATTAAGATATGGGGTTCCATCTTAAATTAGCCTTATTAAGAGAAGTAGTCGAAACCCTTACAAATTGGTTTATGTCTTCATCTTTATTCGATTTGAGATTTTATGTAACTGTTCGCCTCATTCACGGATATGACGGGACTGTTATTTCCATTTCCGTACCTTGTTAGGAACCTTTTTTGAAGGTTGAGAGAGTGCTGGCTATAAAATTTCTTTTAGGTTGCACTTATGCAAAATAATTGGAAAAGACCTCATGACATGAGTAGAGGGATCATCAATTAATCAGGAATTCATTTACTGATTTAACATTGACTTGAGAATAGAAATTAAAAAAAAAAATGCAGTTTTCCTTTTGTTGGCTTTTATTGGAACAAATACCCGACTTGATGATTTTTACATAATGTTTAGCTATTAAGACTGAAGGATGCATTATAGATAATACTTGCTTGATTCTTCAAGTGCAGCTTACACAGTCTCATACCAGAAGCTTTCTGCTAAATAAATAAGTTATGCTGGAAATGCCTAATATAGATTTCACCTTATCACTGGATTAGATCTGGAGAAGTTTGAAATTTGTTAGATTTCTTTCATTATTTTAGACTCACGCAACTTGGAAAAAAATAAAAATAAGAAAACTAATACTTTTTCACAGGCTGAGAGTGCAATACTCGCCCTTGATTGTTGTGGCGAAATTTTGGGATCCCAACACATCAGGTACAAATTATTGGTTTCTGTGAAATCTTTATCAAGTCCATAGCTTTTCTTTTACTTTAACAGGTTTGATAATATTGTAGGGTAAGCCCTTCAAAGACACCCGTGAGACCACGAGTTCCACCCCCAGGAATGCAGTAAGCTGATAATTTGAGGCCTGAATCTTGAAGAGCGTTGGTGTTAGTCCTCTTGGAAGAGACTTTCTTCTGGTTGAAGGGATGGTGAAATTGCCTGCCCCTGTTTCGGTTTTTCCCATTCCCTAGCAACATTAACTTTTCTATCTGACTGATGTAACTCTTGACCTTCAACTGATTAAATTTTACTGGGATGGTTCCATTCTTCGGTACTTTTACTATGATTAATCATATGTGTTTTGCTATGTGTACATAGCAATGTACACAAGGGTGTCCATAAAGCATTTGTCCATTATGGACACCCCTATGGATTTTGCTACGTATACATGGCAAAATCCTAATCAAGCTAGCTCGGTGCTGTATTGGTAGCTATGAGTGAAAAGTTTTCCCGATATACCATTTGATAATTAATCAATAGCATAATGTTGTCTTACTTTAAGTTGGTCTAGGTTTGTGGCCTTTCGTTTGAATGATAGGTCGAATAATGAGCATGAGTTGGCAAATTATGATGTTTGAAGACTGAAGTAGTATGTTAGCGAAAAATTAGAAAACAGTCTACTGAGGCAATCGTGGACGGGTAAGATTTGAATCCGGTAGACTTCTAGTCCCTCCAAGCTAAGGATGTAGAATACAGATAATACTTGTAAATGTTACCTTCCCAGCTCTGGCATGCCCATTTTCTCTCTTCCCCGTCCCTCGCCCTCCTGAATGTGTCTTTAGGCTAGCTGCAAGTCTGTCCCTCTTACTCCAAATGTTGAAGTAATCAGTTTTCTTCATCTGTTTCCTAAGCGACATATCACACACACAATACAAATCGATTTAAGAGAACGAAGGTCAATCATTTGCAGCTAGAGTCGGTGTAGTTTTGTTCACTTCTTTCTATCTATTAATTGAGTTAAATGGATCTACCATCTTTTTGAAACTGGGAGTCAAACATGTAAATAGTAGAGAGGTGGATGTTGCCAAGTAGATTAAGAATCTGGAATTTTATGACCTCTCTTTGATGGCCACGTATCTTGATAAGGAGTCGAAAATCTTTCTCTTGTTACATGAATCCAAAAGATGTTCTCATGATCTCCAGTGTGTGAGACGAGGGAGGGGGGTAGTGGGCTTAAACCATGTTTGATGGCCATTATTTGGGAAAGACGAAATTTTGAATTGTGATTTTTATGAGAATATGGTTAAAAAGTATGAAAACATTTTTGGTTTAAGTGCAGAATATTTTATTGTGTGAATTTTTGGTTGAAAATGAGTATGCAATTTTTTTTTTTTTCAAATAATAGTTATCAAACATGGATTTAGCTTATTGTTTGAGCGAGACCCATAACTCAAATATTGATTCTACGCCAACTCATAATCAAGGAAACAACTTTTTAAACTTAAGGGAAAGCGCTTACGAATATATGACCAAAAAATAAAGAAGAAGACGGTGTCTACTACGAAATATATTTTCTTTACAGGTGACACTTAAGATACCAAAATAAACATTCGTCCGTTTGATCGCACAATGGTTAGGGATTTCGATTATGATAAAATAGAATCTTATCCGTTATGTTATGGACTAACCAAACTTTTTTCATTATTTTTGTTTCTTTCAAAAGGCAAAACATTTAAATTAGTTGGACCAACCTGGTCCAATACGAGTTTAACACATCTCGCTTGACAAAATAAAACAAAATTAGAAATTGAGTTTTAAATTTCAATAAAGCTAAAGGTACACACTTGATTTACATTAAATTTTTTTTATTTTTGCGAATATGACACGAGTCAGCTTTCTTGTTCCCCAAGGAGCTTTTTCTTAACATCGTATGAACAACATTTTCCTTGTTTCCGATTGGTAATCTATTAAGATAACTTATTTTGTCATATGTTTGACCATTTAATCTTGACTTCTCTCATCTAAGAAGTTAAATGGTAAAATAATATGGAACAAGAAAGACATGGATCTATATTCCCCCACAAATCGAAGAATTTCTGTTGCTTTCTTTTCGCTCCGCTCATGCTTCGAACTCTATTAGTCTCGGGAGTCCAACTCTTGGTTTAGCAAGACTTAATAAATTTCTTCAAGTCGATTTGAGCTCAAGTGGACAAGCAAGCTGTTGCCAAGATAAATCCTAAATCGATGATCAATATTAATTAAACATTAAAAAATTGGTCGTTGTAACTGAATGGCAAATGGTGTTCCTCTACTTGTATCCTTCAATTTCAACGATCGCTAGATGAGGATTAAGAAATCGCCCAACGTCTATATGTTTGATTGTGGCAATAGTAACTCCTATTGGTATTCTACAAGACGAGATGATAAGAAGATATTTTAGATGATTTTGAGATATCTAACCTTTCATGAACAAATCTTTGAGTACTCACTTTCTTTTTCTATAATCCTAATATGTGAGACTTCGATATGTATTCACCCCCAAAAAGTAGATTGTGTTATTTATGGTCAACTGTGTAAATTTTCTCTGATTTTTTTCGGAGTTTTTCCTATTGAATTTCTTGTATTTAAATTCCATTTTCAAAGCTCAATGATTTTTGTGTTCTTATGATATTTGTCCGGGAATACTTTATTTGCATGCAAAAGGCGTGATGCACTAACATCAAGATTAATTTTGTCGGAATTCACATTGAGGTGAGTCTCGTTCATATCCAAGGCTATCCGAGACCTCTAGTTGTGTTTTGGTCAAACATTAAAGTCATGCACATTCCTTTCCAAATGAGACATCATTTTGTTCGGACAAGCCTTGTCAATCGAGGCATAGACATTCATTTATTAACATGTAAACACAAGATTGGACCCTCTTGCAGTTGTCATGAGGTTTAGGTGAGGTATAATAATTTTTGGTCGTAACAATATGTTTTACCAAGTGTTCTAAAATAATTAAAATAATATTAACAAAGAAAAACGTCTTATTATACCTAAATTCATAAGGTTAAACTCGATCTTCACGCCTCGTGTCGTGTGTTTTAAAACCTTCATTCTATCCCTTTTTTCTTCCATTCCGTCGAAACAGTAAGACTAACCCCACACACAACACCCCGTCCCCGCGTAATAAAATTCCTCTTGGAGCGTTGCGTTAATAATTTCAAGAAAAAAAAATTGAAGAAATTAATAAAGAAATTTAAATTCAACTTTTGTTTAATGCTGTTGACTTTGATTTTCAATTCAATTGTCTTCACAGCGTGTTCATCAAGTACACGGGACCCCGCACGTGAATATTTGAATCAGGGTGGACCCAGTTGGAATCCCGTGATTGAAATGCCGTACAAGTAATGATTTCGCTGTTTAAAAAAAAATGTAAACCTGACTTTTAACTAATTTTTTATTTTCAATTAAATTAAGATAATTTACTTTTTTTAAATGTTAAAAGTAAAAATTCATTATCCCGATGTTTGGTAGCCATTTTCAGTTGATTTATAGAAAAATTATGTTCATTATATAGCAAAAAAGTAGTTTCAATTTTTTACCAAACCTAACAAAAATATCAATTTACCTCCACATAAATTCATCTGAGTTAGATGAATGACAATTCCATATTTATGTTATCAGAAAACACTGCACCACTAGGGTCCACTATCAAGAAAAGGTCAAAATGCACTTCTCTTTTGGACCAGAATGCCTACCAAACAGGGGTTATAATATTGTTTGATATTTTTTTTTTTAAGAATATATTTTGTGAAAAGTGATTTTTTGAAAAATTTGTAGTTAAAAAAAGTAGGAAAATCTATGAATCCACGTATAAAATCATATTATTGGGAGAATGCGATTGAAATTGAGATTGAGAAAAAATGAATTTTAAAAAACTTATACCAAATGGGACTAGACGTAACATTATTATCAAAATAAATAATTAGCTACTTTTGCTAAGGAAGTTTGGGGGATGTTTCTCGTTTGAAGATGTCGAGGCATTGCTTTAAAGAAAAGTTTAAGTATTCTTGGAGTCAATGCTATATAGGTTTTGTAGCGAAATGTGACGACCGATGCCTTCCGCAAAATACATGATCTAAAAATGTGGCTCTATTAAATTCAAACACTCCCGTTTTCTAAAATATTGTTGCTTTGATGTCGAAAGTTGAATGTTGTACGTGTTGCTTTATGTTCCATACGGGGAATGGAGTAGTTTATTATTTTGCGTTCTTAACTACAAATTAGAACGCTGACACGAGTCTTTGTATTCAATTTAGATACTATTCACTAGGTTAATAAGAATGTTTTTGTTAAAGTAAAAAATTAAATATAAAATGATCAGTATAAAATATTAATTAATTTAAATAGAAAGTTCCAAAGAGTATTTCAATGCAATCAAGAAGTGTTGTACGACCAATGTATAAAAATGTGATGGGCATGCTTACACGTAGTCACTATTGTAGCCAATAACACAGCATAATCAGGTGAAGGAGCCAAACTTTTTCAATGTTATTAAAAAAAAAAAAAAAAATTGACATTTTCTTGCCTCATATTTATTTAATTTTCTAAAAGTACTAGGTTTTATGACACTTTCATTGCCAACATCCTAGGGAAAAAAAATGATATTTTCATGTCCCAAGGGAGAATGAAGAAGGAACATTATCCAAATAATAAGAATTCAACAAAACGTAAACGTTTCTAAGTTCATTAAGATTTTGTTTGGCGTAGCTTATTTTGAAGTCTCATTTTAGACAAAAAAAATTTCTATAAAATTATTTAGTACGTGGACCCATATAATTGTTTTCTTAAATTTCAACCACATTTGCATCGCAAGATTTTTTGTTGATATGAACACAAGTAGAATCTTGCACGTGCGTATATTCAATATCATTTTTATCAATTAGGTATGTATAAAAGAAGAAATTCCAATTTATTTTAAAAAAATACACAAGTTTTTACTTTTTCCTCAAGCAAATGTCAAAATGATCATGAAATCATGCAATTTCCTCCAAGGTTCAAGGTGCAAAATTTTTCCCAATTGCGTGCCTTGACTGGATCTGGTCCTTCTAGACTGCCTTGATCACAATCATCAACTTGTATCATCCAGTTAATAACCGCACGATCGTAGCAGTACATATTACCCCGGGCTTATTATAAATAGATAGTCCTTCAGTGTTCAATTCAATAGTTAGAACACCCACCAGAAGCCACCGCTGTCAAGCAACTTCCGCTGCAATTAAGACTCCTCCGCCGCGATTTTTCAAAATTTTGAGAATTTGAGCTTATTCGTAATATGTCTAGATTCAATGGACAGCCCGTGAAGGTGGTGATAATCAACACCCAATACGTGGAAACTGATTCCATGAGCTTCAAATCTGTTGTTCAGAGACTCACCGGAAAAGATTCAGTGGTGGCGGCGGATTCATCTTCCGCAGCCAAACAGCCGCCGAGGAGTGAAACGTCCACCGTTGCTCCTCCAGTTTTTTCTCGTGGAATGTCTTTTAAATATTTTGATAGGATGCTTAGGGAGTTGCCACCACTAGATGAACTTTATAGGCTTTGTGCAGAATAACCGAACCCCGTCTATATATGTATTTACTTGTTTTTCTCATTATACGTATTTTTTCGTTCTTTCTCAATGCTCCATTAATTGTTTGGTTCGAGGTTTGTGTGTGTTTTTATGATGACAATCCACCCACACAACAATCGCATAGTGGGTTCTACGAAATATGAATCGAAGAGAAATAGTTTGGATCCCACAAAATCAATTTATAAATTGTATCCAAATGGAGTACCTGCACGTACTTGTATACATAAAAACTTGCTTATGTCTTCGCCAAGCCACTTTCGTGATCGAGTTTCATGCAATCCTGTTCTAAGATTGGTCTCTCTCCAATGAAAATAATTACTTATTTTAAGGGAAAGATTGTGCCTCAAATCAAGTGAAAACAATAGCAAAAGAAATCATGTTCAAGATAAGGGTTTTAGGCCTAATTATCTGAAACTGAATGGGGCATTTGGTACACCCCAAGGATACGGACCCTTGGCATGTCTTTTGAAAAGTCAAAATGATATTTTGAAACTTAAAAGTTATTTTTCGATCCGTTTGATTAATTATATGAAAGTGTTTCTTTTAATTACAAGAGTTTTTAGAGGAAGTTAATCAAATATGACTTTCTTTAAAAGTACTTACGAAATATAAATCTCTTTTAAAAATTAGTGTTTAAATAAAAATTAAGGTAGATTTCTCCAAAAGTCCTTTTATAGAAAGTAAAAGCAAAAGTCATACCAAACGAGGACTTAAAACATTTACGGTCCCTTTCCAAACCTGAAGTTAGAAAATCCCAATTTATCCATTTTCATGAGCCAACAATCACTCCAGATAATTCATATGGAAGCAATGTTTGTCTTTGTCGCCAATGTAGGAAATCAACCACTTTGTTGCCCTCCTCCATATATTTCCTGTCTCTAATAAGTTAAAAAGTTTTTAAATGACGCGATTCAATACTAAAAATGCTCTTGAAGTGTTATTTTTTTCGTAACTTATTTAGTAATATTAAAGATTTTCAAATTTTCATAAGAATTATGAAAACTTTTCGATTAATAATGTGTGGACAATCTTAAGAAACAGAGGTTGCCGACTAAGGGTGGGTAAAAAAAAAAAATCAGTAACTTTATTCAATATAAAAGCTGGCAAAGTGTCCCACTTGCCTTTAAGTGAAACGGGGCACATCCATCAAGGGTGACAATGAAAAAGATGGGAGCACGATAGTTTATGAGGTAGGTATTGCTCGTGTTTCCATTTTTTTTTTTTTTTTAAATATCATCCACCATCGAGTTACAAAGCTAAACATGTTACACAAAATACCGTTGAACGCATTGCGCCGAGGTTGTTTTCAATCTTAATATTAATAGGCTAGTAGTTATTGGTGATTTCAGCTCTTGTGATTTTCACACTAATTGTACTATCTGAAATTCTATTCAACATGCAATACAACACTCACTTAGATGGCTCGACCATTAAGAAAGAAGCAAATGTAGTGGCTAGCTCCCTTACTTACACATGCTCTATGTATAAAATGATAACTTGACAAGAATTTCTATAAAAATATTAATTTTCACTTGTCTTGGCTTAGTAATAATATCATGGAAAACAAAGGAGCGAGTTTGATGAGGCATATTATGCCCCCCAACAATTAAAAAATTTAGTAAAAGCATGCTCGAATAATAGTAGTGGAGACCATATTTTGTCGTTGTAACTTGTCACATTCCTTGATATTCAGAGCAATCGTGTTGTACATATGTGGTAGGCGTTAGAAAATATTCAGGTTGCTGACTCCTATGTACTTAAGCCGAAGTCTAGCACCTACACCGAAAAGTGCATGTTCAATAAATGGTATGGCTCGAAAATTCATTCATTTCTAAAAGTTGCACATGACATTAGTTGTCTACGTAAGTTGTCGCGCATCGAGCATCTCAAAGAAATTGGTACATCAGTTATGAAATTTACTTCCATAATTAATTTAACATTAGATGAAGGTTTGAACAAGAAAGTGTATGATTCCAACAACTATAGCAACTGCTACATTACATACTTTAATAACAGTGAGATCACTTTACAAATAAAGAAATTGAAGTTAGATTTTGTAGTGGCGCAGTCTGAGATCATGGCACTTCGTAAGTACAAACCTGTTTCACCCTCTCTAACTATGTGGTTGGACGGTGGACCAAAACACCACCTTTTGTTGGGAAATAGAGTAAATTCTACCTGTCGGGTTCAACTACCCAGTCACTATCTATTGCACTCATATTCTTGAAACTTTTAAAATTTGGGTATCCATATTCCCGTCCAACAGAAAATGTATGTTTGGACGTCGTATAGCCGTGAAAATATTGAACTCATATTCGTAACCATGAAAAGCCAGTTGCTAAGAAAAAAGTAGAACCGTGAGTAATATCTAAAACATTGAAGGGTGCTTGATAAGATTTAACTCCTTACCAATGAATGCCATAACTAGTAAAACGGAAGCTGCAAGACTCGCTTTTGAGTCAACCTCCCATAGTGTCTAAGCCTTCTTTGTTTTAGCCCAATCATTTTCCGTAATTCCCTCTTTTTTCGAGTTAGGATTATGATTTCGATTAGTCTTAGGACACCGAACACCAACTTAATCTCAATAAAACAAAAAAAGGACACTAATNGCCCAATCATTTTCCGTAATTCCCTCTTTTTTCGAGTTAGGATTATGATTTCGATTAGTCTTAGGACACCGAACACCAACTTAATCTCAATAAAACAAAAAAAGGACACTAATGAACTAGGATTCCGTGCATCGAATGGAATTTAAATCTAAGAAATTCATATAATTGTGTATAAAGTAACCTCAATTCGGAAAATTAATAAACCCGGTTGATATTAAAATCAAGTTTTTAGTAGATTTTGATAAAAGTTGATGAAATGTGTAGTTAAAAGACTATCTCATAAAATATGTGATTAAAATTAAATGTTGATTTTGATTTAAATTAAAATATAGATT
>CAIGRN010092732.1:0-16764 GCA_903798345.1 Fraxinus anomala | reverse complement strand
ATATTTATTATTTAATTGAATTTATATTCTAATAAATTAAATAATAGAATCCGTAGATTCAAGTCTTGGTGATTTGTTAATCACAAGGAGTTGTGATTGTGAGATACAAATTACATATGACTGAATCTTAAATCGTCTATGGTCGTATGTAATAACGAGATACGAATATCGTTATTATGGATAGACCATCACGTGTGACATTCTTACTAGTGAAGTAAGTAGCTAATCTCACAAGTTAAAGTATCGTGACACTTGAATGAACACGTGGATGTTTTGTTATAGAACAAAACATTGGAGACCCGCTGGGAGATTCCACATAGATAACTATCTGAGTGTCGTGGTTAATCTCTAACGTCGTTAGATCAAAATAATAATTTACGTCATTAGACATCGTGATGGAGAACCTAACGGGTCATACACAAAAGAGAACTACAAGAATGAGATTTACCAATTAATTAATTAATTGACAAGTGTTGGACAATTAAATAATTAGGTTGATTATGAATAGGCTGCTAGGGTTTGAAAATTAAAAAAAAAAATTCATTATTCTTGCTAGTACAAGAAAAGAAAATCCTAGTCGTTATTCTTGTTCTCCGTGTGGATTATCATTAGAGGCTGGACTATTGGACAGTTTGGATTGTAGATCGTGATCATTCGAGTTTAAGAAAAGCAAAGGAGCTTGTGGAATTCATCAAAGGTATAATTTCTATCACAGTTTCTATCTAAACACAAAGCAGATCCTTGGGTATAATTCCGCCATGCATGAATAAGTAAATTCCCAACAGTACCCAAATCCACAATATCATATCGTGATTCAAAGTTCTTATCACATTTTTGAAAGCCTTATGGGAGAAATTGGGAATCATATTACAATACAACATTTCTTACCATGCTCGAATTGATGGGTAGACGAGCAGACACAAGTTGTTAATACGAGTTTAGGATATTTCTTAAGATGTATATTTGGGAAAATCCAAAATAAAGGGAGACAGTCATTGCACAAGCAGATTTTGCTTAATCCAAAAATGAAACTACACGGAAAGTTTGTCTGAAATAGTGTATGGTAAATAACAAGTCCACTTTTATGATTTTAATTCCAATACCTAAATGTCGAAAGAAAAGTATTGAAAGATAGATGTGGCTGCAAAAATGAAGGAGCTGCATGACAATATCATGTTGAAAATTGAAGACTTAAACAAAAATTACAAAAAACATGTAGATAAAAGATAGACAGCAAGCTTCAAAGAGGGTGAGATGGTGATACTCCATCTATGCAAAAATTGATTTCCAATGGCACAAAATCTAAGCTCAATAAAAAAATACAAAAATTGGGCCATAAAAGGTCGATAAGAAAATTGGGAAGAATGCCTACAAAATTGACATGCTGCAACACTCGAGGTATGCATCTAACAAGTAATCCAACTTCTGGATCATTATCATAGAAAGCTTTATATAACTTTCTTTGACCCTTGGCTTGAATTTCCTTCTTTGGCAGGGAGAATTATCATAAAAATCTGCTGCTAGACAACTGGGGCAAGAGCAAATATCCCAGAAAATATGTCCAATATCATTTGTTCTGCTGTATATTGGCCTTCCATTTACATCAAAAGCATTAATAGGAATTTCTTCTCGTGCATATGCAAATTGTGTGGGAAAACATGATGGTCTTTTTGAGATAACTTTTCTTTTGAAGGCAATCTCAACATCTCCATTGGACCTTTTTTTCTGAAAAAAGGTCTGTGGATTGTATTGGAGAAGAATATTTAGCTTGTGATCCATGTCTCAGGGATTAGTTTAAGAAACTCTAAGTGAGGAATTTGCCGGGGAACATAAGTACAACTGGGAACATGATCTAACTCTACATGAAGAAAATAAAGCATCGTCTGTCCTTAAGATTGTACAAAATCAAGAGAATGATTCTGTATACCATCTGATAATGAAAAATAGCTGCATATGTAATGGAAGATGGTACAACTTCAATAATTTGAACTTGTATTTTTAAAGCAGTAAGTAACTGTGGATCAGATACGGGTATATTGAAGTTTGGAAACATTTTGACCAAAACAGTTCCAGCATTGAGAGTTGTTTCTACAATTCCTATGCAAGCATGCTGATACTCACATAAACAAGTATCCAACAAAGTAATTCTTGAAACTGTAGGAAGAAATTTTCTTTCATGAAGAGTCAAAGCAAATCTAACAGTCCAAAATGGAGATAAATATATCCATCAGATAACCATACCGTGGAAGATGATAAGGTAATTCCAGTGTAACAACCTATTCTTTTTCTGTAGCATGCAGAAGATGTTGATCAAACTTTGAGGCTTAAACAAATTCTTTGGCTTGGGATTTTTGAGGAGAAATAAGGCTACAGACATTTTTAGTAATAGACTAGCGAGCTTTTATGTAAGGAAGGTACGGATTTACAAATGGTAGGTCTGTGAGTGAAACTTTATCAGATTCAGAAAGATAGAATATCTCATAGAGATATTCCATCTTAGAAGTATCAGATTTTCTAGAAGAAGAAGAAGATACAGAAGACGATTTATACAAAGAAAAAGGACTAGATTTTTTTGGAGAAGACATAATTAAAAGATGTTCTTCCTTAATTTCGTCCAACACATAGTAACATAAATTATCATGATATGAGTAAGAAAACAACATGGATTTGATACCAAAATGGGCAAAGTGACAGCAAATCACGGTATTCTAGCTCACACAACACCTCAACAGGTTCGACAAAGTGCCTGACTCTTGGATTTGCTATGAATTACTGCAACCCTGGACGGATCATATAGTCGATAGAGCACTTTCTGATATAGAGGTTCACCGTGAAGGTGAAACTACAGAGCATACTTATGTTTCTACTAAGCTCTTACACCATATCACTCAAATCTATAATTACTTTGTACATTCGGAAATTAAGTAAGAGCTGGAAGGTTTTAGAAGAACATGGTGTATATAAAGCACACTGATTATTATTTCCTAAACTCTTGATAATTTCTAATGAATTACAAAGAGGAAGAGATCTTCTTATATAGAGGAGAAAAACATTTAAAAGTATACATGAGACTCACGCATTTTCTAACAAAATGGACATGTGTCATTATTTTATAGATATAGTACAAACTTTCTGACTCACCTTATCATATAGTACAATAATACAACTAAAACAACAAATTATTATACAAAATGACAAACAAACTTTAATAAAGTAGATCTTGCTTTAACAAAGTAGATATAGTATTGTCTTTGTCTTGTCATGGTGTGTCGAGATTCATAGAGTCTTCTGGACGTGAGGGTAAACCATTTGATTTAACCATGGTATATTGATGTCTTGAGTTTCACTTGGCTATGGATTCTGTGAGTCTTAAAAAATAATATCATCATAATTAATCTGGGAAATTGTTTATTTATTTGGCTTGATCCTGGGTTTTGTGATTTTTTCTTACTTGATTATGCTTTTTCTTTTTATTTTTCCTTTTGTGTTGGATTCCACCAAGGATCTGCATATAGTTCATTTACAATTTTTTCAATTTCTTTTTCAAGAAATGTTTTTCCTTTTTTACTCTACGGTCCAAACTATCAACAATTGTTTCTAAAATTTTCATTTATTTTTTCCTTAGCTGGCGTCCTTCTGGAGTCTTTTATGAAAATTTTGATATTTCACCGAGACTTTGTATGGGCCTTCCCTGATACAGTTGTCCAAATTGATAATAAAATATATAGTCATATTCTGAATCTCCAACTTTTGTGTTTCTTGATAGACCTGAATGTCCTGTTGGATCTTTTGGGTGTATTCCATTGGTAAAGTTTCCCATGGTGCAACATCTTCATAATTTGGCCAAATTTGTGGAGGAAATGTCTGATTAATTTATGCCTTACGCCTTTGAAATTCTCGAAATTCTTTTGGATAGTGTTCCCAATTTTGATTCAAGTTGAATGGTTGAACCGCATACTCCCTAACATGAGAAAAATGAACTTACATTCCTGCTTCAGTGAAATAGCCTTGTCTTTGAAAAATTAAAGTCACATAAACATTATTTTTAGAAGTTTTGAGATCTTTAAATTTTAAAGAAAATGCTTGAAACATTTTTATCCAGAGCGAAATTGGATAGAACCATTCAAAAAACTTTTTTGCAAAATGACCAACTGTTTTGTGTAAAAAAAAAAAATCCAGATTCATTTGACAGAATGAATCAAGTGCTTCAATGACATGAAAAGAAATTCCAATTTGCCAAATCTCTAAAAGGTACCAAAGAAAACAAAGAGTTTTTTTTTTTGGAAAATCTTAGTGCTATGTGCTTTGGATCAAAACGGAAAAGTGTGAAGAAATGATAGTTTGGATGAAATTCAAGACCACCAAGTGTCTCAATTCCAATCTTTCTTATCAAAATGGATTAATATTTGAGCATGGGATCTTTGGATCTGGATTTTAGAGTCTTGATTTTTATGGGTAATTGAGTTCAGGAGGGAAAGTTTTAATGTGAGAGAAGGGATTTGAAGATTTTAAATCCATCATGTAAATTATTGGAATATATGGAGGAAGAATGGGAGAAATTTTAGATCTGGAGAGAAGATCTGGTAACATGTTATGTTTTCCTCTGATATGTTTGACGTCAAAGTCAAACTTTGAGAACCATTCTGCCCACCCAAGAAGTTGAGAATTTGGAATCTGTTCTTTCTTGAAAGAGTGTATTTTTGGAAAAGCTGGCATGTCCATTTCTACCAATAATTTATGTCTAATACGATGGAACTGGAATTTTTCAATTCCTCTTTTTATTGTAAGAATTTCTTTGAAGGTAGAATGATAGTGTTTCTCTGATTCTGTGAATGAACCACTTTTATATCCACAAATTCTTCTCTTTCCATCTTTTTCTTCAAATAAAACTGATGCCCAAAAGCAATCACTTGCATTTGTTTGAAGGATGCGTTTTCCATCTGTAGGGATCTGCAAAGCTGGAAGATCATTGACTTTTTGTTTAATGATTTTGATTGCTTGGGTTTAAATCGAAGACCAAGGAGGCGAATTCTGTTTAAGCATGAGTTATAGTGGTCGAATGATTGATGAAAGATGAGCAATAAAATATGCCATGTAATTAACAACTCCAAGAAACCGTTGAACTTCCTTTTTTGTCAAATTTTCATCTGGGAACTTAAGAAGTTCCTGGCCAACATGAGGCTAGAGTGAATACTGACCATCTTTAATATGCATGCCTAAGAAATCAGCTTCTCTAACACAAATTACCATTTTCTTTTGAGAAAGCATAATACCATAATGCTTAACAAGATCTATAAATTTGGAGAGTAGATTATCGTGAGATTCTTCATCTTCAGAAAATAACAAGATATCATCAATATAAACCAAAGCTTTGTCCAGTAATGGATCAAAAATTCTTGTCATTGCTTTCTAAAAAAAGAGAATGTGCAGTCTTTAGACCAAATGGCATAACCGTCCACTGGTAATGATGGTTTGGAATGCACAACGCTGTTTTGTGTCTTTCTTCAAATTTGATTTCCAACTGCCAAAATCCTGCTTTAAGATCAAATTTTGAGAAAATCCTTGCCCGAGACAGATTTGCAAACATTTTCTTTCTGTCTGGAAGAGGAAATTTATCATCTGCAAGGAAACATTTAACGGCTTGTAGTAAATGACTAATCTAAATTTTGCTCGAACTTGTTCACTTCTTTGGTTAACATAAAATACCTGACACTCCCATTGCGAAGTTGTTGGTTCAATAAAACCTTTAGCTTGTAGTTGGGCAAGTTATTTAGTGGCTAATTGAAGATGTTCTGGATTTATTCTAAGATGGTTGGCTTTTGTAGGATTGACATCTTCATTTTTCTTGAATGGAAGAGAAATGAAAACGTCTAGGTTTTTCCAAAGTGGGTTTGTGCATTTAGTAAGAAAATCTGAATGAGATTCTACACAACAATCCCGGATTAGTGTTCCTGTAATATTTGGAATGGTCATGATAAAGTATGTGGTCATTTGTATGTAAGGCTAAAAATAGGACTTGTATCTGAGACCATTTGGGCGAAGAATAATATTCTTTTCCCACAATCGTTTGATAATATCCCATGCAGTGATAATATATTTACCAGGTAAAGAAGAACCTAGTAACTTGTGAGAAATACCAACTTCAAGAAAGAACTGGATTGTGACAGGCTTGTTGATTATTTCAGTTGAAAAACTGTCTCCATTTGCTGCTTGGAAAATTTGCCGATGATTTTTCCACATGTGATCCGGAAGAATAGCAGGATTAAGAATTGAGGATGCTACGCCAGGGTCAAACAGTGCGGTAACTATTATGGGCCTTTCATATTTTCCTGTAAAGAGTTTTACTTTGATCATTAGCACCAAAATAGATAAAAAGGTTGGATTAACAATTTGCATGTCATGACATTCTTCTACATCGACTTTCATCAGAATCATATTCAAGAGCAAAGATAGTTTCCTGTGGTTGTTCATCCTCTTCAGAAAATAAAGATTCAAGATCATCATCACCATAATCAATTTTTGTGGCCGTGAAAATTTGGTGAAAAATTTTCTCCTTCTTTTTGTTGGGATAGGTTCTTGCAAAGTGACCTTTTTTCCACAGATAAAACATCTATTTCCTTTCTTCTTTAAGAATTTACGCCGGAAGAATCTTTTCTATCTTCGAAAAGGATTGAGATGAGCTTCTCTGTGAAAAACTTCATTCTCCTTTTATGGAATTTTTTCTTTCCCCTACAATCGCAATCTTTCATAGAACGGTTGCACTTAATTTGCAAATAATGATTATCACAACCCTTTTCCAATTTTTTGCCTGTTGCATTGTTATCTTTGAGGAAAGCGTTTTGCTTGCAAAGCTTCTTCAGTGTCTTCATGATCCAATTATAGAGTTCACCAAAAGATGTAACATTTAAATTTCGCCCTCTCATTTCCATTGTCCTTAATGTTTCTTGACCAAGAGGTTGAGGTATTGATTCTAGGTAAGCTTGTTTGATGTTGGTATCATCCATGCCACCAATAAGATAATACCGTTGTGCAGCATTTCTGAAGTGCTTTTCAAGGTCTTTTGGATTGTATGAAAAACACTTTAATTTGAAAAATTCTTCTATGGCAATCTCCTTATCATGTTTGGCTTTTGAAGTTCTGCAGTACACCATGCTTTCATTTCTTGTAGTCTGTATTTCCACTGTGATGGAGGAATGTCATCAAAGGTGAATTTGGTGAAAAAACACCATTTGGAGAATAATAATTATTAGTCACATGAGTTACAATCATATCTTCATCAAGTACTTCTGGTTCTTCAACAGTGGGTTCAACTAGAGGCCGAGTTTGAGATTGACTTGTTTGTGCTTGATCAGCCATATGGAAATGAGGATTATCATTTATATATTCATCAGAGAATTCTTCAGAAGATTCAACAGTCTCAGATTTAGAACCGATGTAATTTGTTATAGAGTGGACAGGTAGGGAGTGAGTAGTTTGGTTATGAGTTTGTTGAAGGAAAGTAGAAATAGGATTTTTGATCATCATTTGAGGCTGTTTTGAAGGATTTGGTGGTGAAACTTTTTGAGAAGAAGAGGATTGTGTTTGATGGACAGCAGTAGGTCTAATTTTTTTGAAGGCATGAATGATTTTTTTATTTTGTTCCCATTCTTCAGGAGTGAAAAGAGTAGAAGTAGATCATTGGTAAGTAGAGGAATATAAAGTTCCTGATTAGGAAGATCGTATGCTAGAGAAGGATGAAGGGTAATATGTTGTTGATGGTGGGATCATTGGATTTGACTTAAGAGAAGCAAGTTGACTTTTAAGGTTTTTGATTTCTCTTTCTTGAGCATCAAATGGTAGTTGGTTTTGTAGACGGTTCAATATATCATTGTGTAAAATTTTGATTATTTGTCTAGAGGCTTGAAGAAGGACGATGAGAGTCTGAGTCTGCTGTTGTAGAGTCCTTTCAGTTCTCTGTTGACTTTGGTCAATCTTTTTTTAACAAAGCATTTTGTTGTACTGCATTTTCTGAATGCCAGTTTAAGGTTGCTTCTGCTGCTGAAAGAGGTTGCACTGATCCATTTGATCTTCTAGTGCTTGAATTCTTGATTTTCCAAGAATGAGTAGAATGATTATTTTCAAAAGTTTCTAAAGAAGGAAACTCTTCTTGGGTGGGAGGATGAAACATCGCCTTAGGAAAAGGAGATGGGGTGGATTATTATTCCAATCCCATTCTTTATGATATCTGTTACAATCATCATTATCACTATCCCATCCAGTAAGAATTATGGGATCATCATTTCTGGGTGGTGCAGTATATTTGACATAGTAATCAAATTTGCCTGATGGCTCTCCAAGTAATTCAACTTTTGGATCATTATTATAGAAAGCTTTATGTAACATCCTTTGACTACTTTGCTTTGATTTCCTTCTTTAGCGAGGAGAATCATCATCAATATCTGCTGTTAGACAACTGGGGCAAGAGCAAATATCCCAGAAAATATGTCTAATATCATTTCTTCTGCTGTATATTGGCCTTCCATTTATATCAAAAGCATAAATAGAAATTTCTTCTCGTGCATATGCAAATTGTATGGGAAAACATGAGGGTCTTTTTGAGACAATTTCCCTTTTGAAGGCTATCTCAACATCTCCATTGGACCTTTTTCTGAAAAAAGGTTATGTGGATTGTATTGGAGTATAATTTTTGTTTTCCTTGTAAGCTTGTTCATAGCTTGTGATCCATGTCTCAGGGATTAGTTTAACTCTAAGTGAGGAATTTGCCTGGGGATTTAAGTACAACTGGGAACCTGATCTGACTCTACATGAAGAAGTAGAGCATCGCCTGTTCCTTGAGACTGTACAAAATCAAGGGAATGGTTCTATATTCTGTACACCATCTGATAATGAAGAGTAGCTGCATATGTAACAGAAGATGGTATAGCTCCAACGATTTGAACTTGGACTTCTAAGGCAGTAGGTAACTGTGGATCAGATATGGGCATATTGAAGTTTGGAAACATTGTGACCAAAACAGTTCCAGCATTAAGAGTTGTTTCTACAGTTCCTATGCAAGTATGTTGATACTCAGAGAAACAAGTATCTAACAAAGCAATTCTTGAAACTATAGAAAAACCTTTTCTTCCATGAAGAGTCAAAGCAAATCTAACAGTCCAAAGTGGAGATAAGTATATCCTTCAGATAACCATACTCATGGAAGATGAGAAGGTAATTCTAGTTTAACAAACTGTTCTTTTTCTGTAGCAAGCAGAAGATGTTGATCAAACTTTGAGGCATGAACAAATCTTTAGCATGGGATTTTTGAGGAGAAATAAGGCTACGGACAGTTTTAGACTTTTAGTAATAGACTGGCGAGGTTTTGTGTAAGGAAGGTATGGATTTACAAGAGGTAGGTCTGTGAGTGGAACTTTATCAGATTCAGAAAGATGGGATATCAGATTTTCTAAAGGAAGTAGAAGATACAGAAGACGATTTTGGCAAAGAAAAAAGATTAGATTTTTCTGGAGAAGACATAATTAAAAGATGTTCTTCCTTCATTTCTTCCAGCACATAGTAACATAAATTATCATTATGAAGAAGATTTTGTTCGTGTGATTCCGCAATTGTACAGATCGTGACAAGTAATAAAGTAAATTTATCAAATACAAGTATCGTCCCACAGAAACTACTATCTACTATAAATTTTTAAACTAACATAATTTCAATTAAAATTAAAATGGTAACCAATTATTAAATCAAATTGTGTTTTCTAACTGAAGTTCTACTAAATTAAATAACAAAATCAAATTAACATGATTGAGAAGATTATGCGATAGGTAATTAGGATTTTCGATTTTACTTAGGTTATTTAACATGCATCTAATTCCAATTCATTCAGCCAATTTTCATACGTGCTAACGTTCGAATTAACCTAATACAACTAGTGATCTCTTTCAGGCAACACTAATCATATTCATATGCCTGAATTTACTATATCTCTACGTAAATTCACACACATATGAACGCTTATACCTATAGGAATTCAATATGGATCGCATAGCCTATAATTATCATTCGATCTTTTATAATACATATATTATTTATTTCACGAGATAAGAATCATACGTCACCTCTCGATATCTGTACTATCCCTAAATCAATCAATTGTTGAACAGGCAATCGAAACAATAATAACACAATAAATAATTAAAACTCATTGAAGTGGCATGAAATCTTGGAATTAAACAACCCCAAGCTATATCGTTCATCCTAACATTAAAATATTTAGTCACTCATAATGTTGGAATTAAACAAATAAAAGTTAAAATACACCACCGGAATTAATTATAATAAACGAGATAAAATTCCTCCGAGCTATTATTGATCTTCGCCACACAAATTCCAAGAATATTCTTTGTCTCCTTCATTGTGTAGTGTAAATCTCCCGGCTATTCTGAAGATGAACGTGATTAATTCTCCAATTTGTTGCACAAATTCTTGATTAATATTTGCTCAACCAAATCTGGAATTTTTCTTTTATTTCTTTGCTCTTTGCCGTCCGTGTCTGCCTTTTCCGCCATGTGTCTTTTTTATTCAATTCCAAAGGAGTCCCAATTGAATCATACTTCTCCGCCCCCTTTTCTACTTTATTTTCCTCCTTTTTTTAATCCTATGTTTCCACCAGCTTCCTCGTGCAATTAGGAATCCCTTTTCTGTGTATTTGATTTCCATTCAAATTCTAAAAGTCCAAGGACACCTTTGATTAAGTTTTGTCTTTAAGTCCTTCATGCTTTCTAAGGATGTAATTTAGTCCCTTGAATTTCCAAAGTATAGAATTTGATCCCAAAGTTGTAGATTTTATTCAATTTCATTCTTCTTAATCACTGTTCGCTCCCGTCCGAGTTTTTTCCTAACATAATTAAAAAATATAAATAATTAAGTATCAAATTCATAATAATATTAATAAGACCCACTTTTGATGACTTAAATAAGTGTAAATTCAACACTTATCAACACCCCTAAACTTGAACATTTGTTCCTCCTTAAATAAAGCACAATAGATACTTTACTAGACTCTTAACAATTATACTCAACTCGATATAAGCAATTCAATGGTTCATCAAAATGCATATCACAAGTTACTGAGATACAAGCATCAAAAAATATGTTAGAACTCCACATATCGTATATTTAGCTCTTGAATGTGTGTGTGTGTGTGTGTGTTAAACATTCTCAATTCCACCGATGTTACTCAAATCAAGTCATGTAATTCAATTTCCAAAGTCGCTTTTCCCCAAACAAAACCAAATCCCAAAAATGTCAATATAATCTCTCATAAATCGTGTTGCACTCTTTGTTTTTCAATTTCCCCAATGGCAAACTATCAGTGAGATATGGATTATTTTCATCAACCACTCAATTACCTTTCAATTCCTAATAGATGACCAAGACTTAGCCGAACAGAGGTAGCACTTATAGTTGCTTTGCTACTACATCAACACACTTTGGTGTGTTTACTTTTATTTTCTTTTTATTTTGTCCCCTTTTTTTGCTTTTGGGATCTTGCTGGTTTTCGAAGGTAGTTTTCACTCTACATTGTAGGCAACCATCTTTCTTGATAGATTATCTCCTAAACAAATTTTCACGAATAGTATCAAATTACTCAAGACTAGCTCCAACTACAATATATGTAACGTTTTCCTACATACCACGGCTAGTACAGTGTCTTTCACTTTTTTTCGGCCAACGGGAACTGAAAGACAATCAAGTCATGGTGTTCTTGGTTTTGGATGGATCTAATCATCCCCATACTTATACTAAATGGTTTCAATATGTTCCTAATAGAGGTTATTAATGTAATAATATATTCTAAGTTCTTAAAAGATCCTAATGTTGTTGTCTCACACTATTCAACTCACAGTCAACCATAAGTGCAATCAAGAATGATTATAAACCCACCCCCACGGTCATGGTGTAATGGTAAAGCGTGAGAGTTCTCTACGGAGTATCGAATGTTCGAATCCTCGCGGTAGCTAAAATGCAACATTTATGTTGGAAGGCAACATCGATGTTGGAAAGCATAGGTCCACAGGGACGAGAACCGCCAAATGTTCAGCCCAAGTGTGTATAAGTTGTGATCGCATTCGGATTAACTAGAGTGGCAAACCAGGGGGGAAGGTCGTCACTCCTTAAGATTAGTCGGGCGAAGTTTGGACACCTGAGTCATAAAAAAAAGAATGATTATGAGCTCAAATTGTTCAAAAGCTAATTATAAAATAATGGAATTCATAAATAATTAAAAATTCGAGTGTCCACATGAACCGATTCAAATTTTGTTCGTAAAATATTATCATTGGATATGAATTCCTTTGTTCAAGTTAAGTCACACACAAGCATGTATAATAACGCTAAAGATTTTTGTCTTCGATATTTTGTCTTTTTCTTTTTCAATTTTTTTGACTCAAAATTAAACCTAAATTAATCACACAGTTATTCATGTAGATTAGATTAAAAGAAAATCTAGATTGTCCACCCCCAAACTTAATTCCTAGATTGTCCACAATGGAACACTATAAAGCTCAAAACATAAAAATTAAGTAAAATTGATGAATTTTAGACTCCCCAGATAAATGTTTGACGATGGAGTTGGTCTTGAAACGTATAGAATCTTTTTCTTTTCTTTGTCCTCCTTCAAAAGGGATCTTTGTTCTTTATGCCAATTTTTCCTACAATTAAAATTATAAGCAACATTAGCAATAATTAATAGCCAATAATATTCAAAATCCCAAATGAATAATTCAAACACATCAACTACATATTACATCTACTAAATTCGATTAAATAAGTTGTGATTGTACGAATTTAGATGTCTAATATGTAGAGGAATGGAAGAATTTTGAAAATATGAAGTTGAAACTTATTAAGAATAACAAAATAAACTTTTTTTTAGTAGTGGGTTAGGATGTCGACCAAAAAATAAAATAAAAATCAAAATAAAAAGTTTTTTAACTAAAAAATTTATTAAACGTGTCTAAATACTAAATGTAACCGCATTCTCTATATGCCACGCAATAACCAAAATTAAAGAGTTAAAGGTTAGAAAAGTGGGTTACTTCCCATTAAATTCTTACTTTGTAGTCTCAAGCTTGACTTTGGCTCAACGTTATTCATGGTGGCTCAAGTCAGAACTTTTCGACCTTGCAGTCTTTGTAATTTCCAACCTTGCACCATCTTTTCGCTCTCCAAACCTTGAGTTATCCATTTTCATCTCTATCAAGAATTCACTCAAATTTAGATTTTCTCTTATGATGACTTTGTTGAGTGGTAGATCATCTTCATTAATGCAGTTGCACCCCTGGAAGTCTGATCATTGCTTGGATGGGTTATGTAATTTATAAACTTAATGTTAATCTTCCACCCTCAAGATCAGCTTACCTTTCTCCATGTCAATCAAGGTCGACCTATTGCTAAGAATGGTCGCCTAAGATTATGGAATATCCCCTGTCTTCTTCTATGTCTAGAACAATAAAGTCCGTCTAGAGTATCAATTTACCAGCTTTGATGAGTACATCTTCAACCTTACCTCTAGGATGTTTGATACTTCTATCGGCCAGCTGTAGTGATACTGTTGTTTCTTTCACTTCTCCTAGTCCCAATTTCCTATATATAGATAAAGGCATTAAATTGATACTCGCTCATGTATTACATAAAGCATTAAAAGAACAAGCTTTTCCAAATGAAATAGGTAAAGTGAAACTCCATGGATCACTAAGTTCGAGAGGCAGTTCGTTTTGCAGTCTTGCACTGCTCTCCTCTGTCAATGCCACAATTTCACATTCCGAAAGCTTTATTTTATTTGATATCACGTCTTTCAGAATCTTGTATAGCTTGGAATCTGCTTTATTGCATCGATGAACAATATGTTGATGTGGAGCTCTTTTAGCAAGTCCAAGAACTTCTCAAATTGATGGTTTAGCTTGTGTTTCTTCAACCTTTATGGAAACGGGATGGGAAGTACATATTTTCTTATAGAAATAGCCACCTTAGCCTGTGGTTTGTTTGAATTCTCTTTTTAAATTTTTCTCAGTTAATTTTTTAGATTCATCCACTTGTTAATATTCTATAGTAGGCACTTTGTTTGTTTCTACAGCTAGTCTTTTGACTGTAATCTCGAGCAATTGTACTCCACTTTTTGTTTTGATTTCTTTGGTCATCTCTTCTTCTATCCACTTTTGAAGCCTTTGGGGAAAAGAGATAGGAGGTATATATATTCTCTTAGTTTTGTAGCTGTCTTCGATTGCGAGGTGTCTAGTTGCTCATGTTAACAACTCTGATAGCTAGTACCTTCTCTTTCAATTGGTTTTTGTATTGCTAGGTAAGGCTCCTTGGGGTCTTTCAGAGATAGCACGGGCAAGCTGACCTATTTGAGTTTCCAACCATTTAATGGCTGTTGAATGACTTTTTAAAGTTGTTTTAGTCTTTGTCATGTACTAATCAGTCTTATGTATGAATTTACCTAAGATATCTTCCAAAGAAATTCTCTTTTCTTATTGTTAGAACTTAAGTAGAGGCTGTTGATGATTACTCTGGTTGTTGCTCTAAGAGAAGATCGGATGATTACACCAACATGGGTTATATGTATCGCTAAATGCGTTATTCTACTGACGTTGATAATTCTATGCATAGTTAACTTCATATGTCTCTTGTGCTGCAATCTGGAATTGACACGGTTGTGAGCTCCTCCACATATACCATTAACCAAAAATGTTTGCACTGCTTTTGTTGAATTTCTCCAAGTAAAGTGATCTATCACCTTCTTCTCTAAAGTTGACATATGTGTTGATAATGCTGAGAAAGCATCTACCTCATGTATACCTTGGAAGGCCACAAGGTATTGTTGGCTGTCATTGTCTCATATTAGTTTCTCAACTTCATTCGATGACTTCAATGTAATTGATCCATTTGAAGCTGCATCCATTGATATACGATATGCTGGGTTCAATCTGGTATAGAAGTACTAAACATGCAATTTTTTCTTAATACTGTGGTTATGACACTTCCTGATCAAGTTCTTAAACATTTCCCATGCTTTGTGAAAACTCTTTAATTCGTCTTGCTGAAATGTGGATATCTTGTGTTTTATTTTAGTTACCTTTGACAATGGAAAGTACTTTGTGAAATTTTTTTCTATGAGATCAGTCCAGATCCTAATGTTTCCCGCAGGTAGGGAATCCAACCATTCTCTTGCTCCATCTCTAAGTGTATATTGGAAGACTCTCAACTTAATTGCTTTATGAGATACTCCATGAAAATTGTAATTTTGGTAGATGTCCAANCCATGAAAATTGTAATTTTGGTAGATGTCCAAGAAGCGTGAGATGTGATTATGTGGATTCTCATGAGATTTCCCAAAAAAATGTACTTCATTCTAGAACAATAAAATGAAGTATGTCCTCAGTTGGAAGTTTGGATGCCCAAATGGAGGATCTAGACTGGTTTGACGCAACATGTGGTGTGATGAATTGTCCGAGTGGCAAATCATTTTCATCAATTTCAACTGACTGTTCAACATGTGCCAGCTGCAGTTCTACGTTCTGTTTTGCCATGAGGTTCTCTTGCTATTGCTTAATTCTTTGTTTGAAAATGCATTTGATTTCTAGATCAAATTGTACTATATCACTGACTCTCGAATTTAGCATGTAAGGAAACTTGCAAAAGGAAAAACAAGAACAAAATTTTAAATAAAGCTAGAATTAATTAATAAAAACTAAAGCAAATAAAATAGTCCCCAATAACGACGTCAAAAATTTGTTCGTGTGATTCCACAATTGTACACATCATGACAAGTAATAATGTGGATTTATCAAATCTAGGTATCGTTCCATATAGACTACTATCTAATATAAATTTTTAAACTAAACTAACTTCTATTTAAATTAAAATGGAAACCAATTATAAAATCAAATTATGTTTTCTAACTAAAGTTCTACTGAATTAAATAATAAAATCAAATTAACAATGCTATTAGGTAGTTAAGATTTTCGATTTCACTTAGGTTGCTTAACTTGCATCTAATTCCAATTTATTTAGCCCATTTTGATATGTGTCAACGATAGAATTAACCTAATGTAGTTAGTTATCCTCTCGAGCAACACAAATCCTATTCATATGCTCGAATTTACTATATCTCTATATAAATTCACACACATGAACGCTAATACCTATAGGAATTCAATATGGATCACGTAACCTATAATTATCTTTCGATCTCTAATAATACCTATGTTATTTATTGCATGAGCTAGAATCATACATCACCTCTCTATCTCTGTACTACCCCTAAATCAATCAATTATTGCACTGGCAATCAAAGCAATAATAACACAATAAATATTTAAAACTCATTGAAGTGGCATGAAATCTTGGAATTAAACAAACCCTAAGTTACATCATTCATCCTAACATGAAAATATTTAGCCACTCATATTATTGGAATTAAATGAATAAAAAGACATCACCGGATTTAATTACAATAAACAAGATAAAAATTTTCCGGGCTATTGTTGATCTTCTCCACATAAATTTCAAGAATATTCTTTGTCTTCTTCCTTGCGTAGTGTAAATCTCTAGGCTATTATGACGGTGAACGTGATTAATTCTTGCACAAATTTTTTATTAATATATTTGCCCAACCAAATCCGGACTTCGCTCTTGCCGTCCGTGTCTGCCTTTTTCTGCCGTGTGTCTTTTTTATTCAATTTCAAAAGGAGTCCCAATTGAATTATA
>CAIGRN010092698.1:0-14057 GCA_903798345.1 Fraxinus anomala | reverse complement strand
CTTCATCGTGTTCCACCAGCTTGCTGACACGATCTGTGGCCCAAAATCTTTTTTCCGCAAGTACACACGACATTGTCCTATAACAACATTGCATGCTCGAGCAGTCCCGTTCTGATACCAACTTTCACGGACCGTAGGTTTGGCTCCCGAGGTACTACTCCTCAAGGCCGCATTTCCCTCATTTTTAGGCCGACAAACTAGAACAACTAGCACACATGCATGCTATGAGTAGGATGTTAGGGAGAACACCTGCATATGATCATATATTTAGTGCACTCTTTGGTAAAATATGCATCACGCCTAATTGTAAGCGTACTTGCAATATCGAATGAAGAGATAAGTATTCTCACTGCGTGACACAAGGGCTAGATTTAAACTACTTAGCCTTGACATGATTAGTATTTATTGATACACCAACCCTCTTTTGTAATAAACATGGGTTAAATTCATCAGTAGCCAAGCATCTTTATACTTACGGGGGTGTTCTCGACTAAGATTTTGATTGATTTTAAAAGGTTATAAATCCTAATGAATTTCGTAAATTTAAATAGATTTCCACAAATTCTACAAAAATCTCATAAAATGTGGTGAAATTTTAAAAGATTTGGTTATATGTGTTTTTAAGCTTAACATCCATCCAAANGTTTTTAAGCTTAACATCCATCCAAATCTTTTAAAATTATTATATTAATAAATTTTTTATAAATTCATTAGTTATTGATGATATCTAAATTTTAAAAGATTTCATTAAAAACTCAATTGTGAACACATAAATTTTAATGAATTTCATTAAAATCTTAATTGAGAACACCTAAATTTATAAGGATTTTTAAAATTCATTACAATCTTAATTAAGGACACCCTTCTTAGTGTCACATTAGCCACCCAATTTAACTTTATTTTACCATGATTATCTAAATTCATACTTAGTGTCACATTAATCACCTAATTTGATTTTGTTTCACCATGACTATTTAACTTTATACTTAGTGTCACATTTGTCACTCAATTTGATTATGTTAAAAGTTATCGAATGGTTTGCCTGAAAGTAAATATAAAGTTGAATGGTCATGATAAAATAAAATAAAAATTAAATTGGACGATCAATGTTACACTAAGTATGAAGTTGGGGTGACTATGATTAAATAAAATTAAATGGGTGACCAATATGATATTAAGTATGAAATTGGGTGACAATTAGTGAATTTAACTCAATAAACACTCTTCCCCTTTTTCATAACGTAAGAAAGATCACTTATTAAGTTTATAATAGCATATACCCCTTGACTAGTTTATAACTTCGCCAAAAGTTTAGGTCATTGCCATATTGTAATGGTTGAACCAAAATTTTAGCTTATTTTTCCACACTATTTTTCACATACCATTAGTTCTTTAAAAGCTTTAAATTTTGTTATTAAGATTACAAGACTGTTATTCACAATTTATAATTTCTTAGAGATTAATTAATTTCGTTGAATAGAAAGTCTTGACTGTACGAGCTCGAGGCCTCATTATATAAAGGTAGTAATCTTTGATCATTTTCTATGAAACGAGGGAGAAAAATTGTTGGTGTCTTTTATAAAGTCGAGATGGCTAAAAAAATAATAACTAGAGACTTATTTATTCGAATTGTGACATGACAAGAGATGCAAATAAATCACAGCAAAGGATCTGATGTATTGTTCACTAACTTGAAACACAAGCATTTGATGTTGTCACAAGTAGGTTGCTAGAATCATAACCTAACTACCATATTAATAACTATATCATTTGACAATAAGCCAAGAACTGCCCAGAAATGAAAGACTACCAATTTCTAATTAACATAACAGACTTAACAAGAAATCTTTGATTAGATGTCAGTTTAGTGCTAAAATCATCATTAAATCTCTGATTGATAGTGAGAGAATGTAATTTCGCCTACCCACTCCACACTATTCAATCAAAGTTGGTTCATGAATGTCTGCTTTTGTTATACCTGCTTTTTACATAAAGTTTTTGTTTGCTTAAAAGCTTGTCAAATTTTTTTATTTATTCATTTAATTGAACCACAATTTCTATCTACTTTCTTTACCACATAATTTAATGGGATTCGCTAGCTTTTATCAACTTTTAGCAACATCACACTTATATGTAAACTTTAAAGTATGTTTGATAAGTAGAACCGAATATGATTTGAAGAGAAATATGTATATGAAATTGTCATTGCAACCACCACTTAGGACACAACTCACTTTTAAAATCGACTTCTAAGGTAATGGCGTCAAAGTGCTTATAACTTTCACGAGTAATGTAGGATATAAATAAATTCACGTTATGGAACGATTTAGGATACAATTAAACTGACATTACAGAACCAATCTTCTATTGAAACGGGGTGCCTACTCTATTCTAATTGCAATCACCACTTTGGGTATAACTTATCTTAAAACTGACTTATAAAGAAGGGTGTCTAAAATGCTTATGAACCCATGCTGCTGACATTTCACAAATGATGTGGAATACAATTAGATCGTTATATTGGTGTCTTGTTTAGCCTAATCCAATCGTGCCCAACATTCCAAACGTACATGCCATTAAAATTTTTCACTTCTCCGTTTTATGTATATATGTAGTTGAAAGTATTATCATGTTTGGTTAAGCTTAAAAGTGCTTATACCAACTATGCTCATAATCATGTTTTGACTGAATTGATAAAAGTATAATACAAGTACGCCTACTTGTATCATATATAGAACAATAAGTCTACAATGGAAGAAAGAAGGTAATAATAGCAGTAAACACTACGTACATTAAAATATGATAAAAACTGTGAAATTAGACAAATTATCTTATCCTTTTCTGAATGTAGACTAGTCAATGTACACCTATACAATTTTGGTAGAGTTAACTGTCAAATTTTGTCGCGCATTTCTATTCTTTAATTTTGTAGTGTCTGATGTACTAAACATCTTCGAATTAGAACTTGGACCGACCTCGGTCACTATTGGTACATGCACTTGTGTTTTAATTAGCTAGAGGTTCTTCAGTCAATTAAATGATACAAATTACACACTAGATAAAAAAATTGACTAAGTTTTCACCCAATGCTAAAAAAATAATAATAATAATAAAAAATAAAAATATGTAATTCATTGATGGCATGTTTAATTAATCTTGACTTAAAACACAAGACTCCACTCAAAACTCCCTTTTTAATTGATTCTTTTTTCCATTTTTAATCCAAGCAAAGTGAACAGTTGAACAAATGATCTGAATTGTGCATATGAGAGGGAGATTTAATCAGAAAGTTTGGTGAAGAAGAGCATGCAAGTTCCTGAAGATGCTGGTGATGGAGCAACAGCAAGTGATTCCTCACAAATCTCCAAACCCCATAATATAAATATATCTTCATATATACTTCAGCTTTATCAGTACTTACACTAAGTAAGCCATAATTAATTAAGGAGTGATGATGGAGAGCCCAAACAGGAAATCTTCTCTAAAGGTGAGTGTTATTAACATGTCCCATTGTTCTTGATTGTATATTCTTCTGTTGGCCTTAAAGATTTAATCATCAAACACTTCACACTATTTTTTGCTTGCTTTTAAGTTTGTGAAGAGTACTAGTTCACAGCCTGCAGCTCCATTAAGTACCAGAGGAGCAAAGAACAGCCCGCCTCGACGACCCTTCAGCAGCCATTCTGGGGTAGGTTTTATGATTGTATGCGTCGCATATATTAATAGAGATACGATGGCACCTTTGGCAGTCAAAAATAGCATTGGACAATATTAAGAAAGAAAAACTCCGTTATAATGTTAAGTCTTGTTTACTCCAGCATAACAAAGTGACGTGAAAAAAAATAAGTGAGACTGCTCATCAGGCTGAAGATTTTGGCAAAAGTTCTATTTTCTTTCTTAACAATCAAGACGCAACACAATAATGGGACACTTGGGCATGATTTATTTGACAGTAATAAAGAATAAGAAAAGTTAAAATTTTGTCCATTAGAGTCTAGTCATGTTGATTACTGGGCACCAAACATGTCCAATTAGTTTAAAACTCACTAAGAGTAGTTCTCTCATAATGGCTGCTCGTAGCAGTTCAAGTGTTATTTCACACATTATCAGACTTTTACTCGTAAGGAACCTGTTAAAAATCGTCTAATTTATTACAAAATTCTTCATATTTTACCTCAGTGAAAATATTGAGACAAGATATCATGATGATCAAGAATAAGAGATATAATTAAGCAGTATCTCCTGCACATCATATGAATAAACTTTAAAACATTTGTCTGTAGGTTCTTCAAAAGCCTCTGATAAAAGAAAATACCAAACCATTGGAAATCAAGCTTCACACTCAGGAAAGAGCAGCCAGGCGTGCATTGTTCAACTCTACGGTACCTTTACCACTGATCTGCTACCTTTTATAGCAATAAAGCACACAGATTTTTCTGTATTAGATCGAGTGCATTGAGCATATATAGGCGAGGGACGTGCTGGCCTGTCCAATGAGCTAGGTATTGATGAGTATGTATCTTTTTGTACTTCGGAACTATTACAGGTTGAAATCAAGCTGAGTATCATAGATCAACAGAAGAGGCAAGTTGAGAAGCTGCTAAAGGTACAGAAACAAACTCGCACTTGAAGATGGTCTTAAAAATCATATTTTAAAGTCATTTTAGTGTAACAAAATGTTTGATTTGAAGCAGATAATAGAGGAGGAAGAGGTTAGAATGCTGAGAAAGGAAATGATTCCCAGAGCTCAATTGATGCCTTTTTTCGATAGACCTTTCTTCCCACAAAGGTATTATAATTATATGGACGAGCTAGGTGAATATGTAATTCACGGACAACTACAATGGACTTTATTAGTGTATCCCTCCCACTTTCTAAATTTTTGTACAGAAAAATCACGGCACTCTTATAGCCAAACGTACAAAAAGAAGAGCGAGATTACAATGCGGAAACGTGAACCAGTAAATTTTATCATGTTAGCGTGCTAAAACAGTTTCGATCATTTATTTTTCAGATCAACAAGGCCTTTGACAGTTCCACGAGAGCCAAGTTGTTACCGCAAGAACTCCAGCTTCATCTCCTGCAGATAAACACATATTAAAGTGTTTCAACACATTGAAGGCATGCAAGCAACTGACTAGCTCATGTATAAAGAAGAAATGCTTCGGCATTTTAGATATGTTCCGAGTGTTCATTCCTCTTTTTGGTTCTATGAAATTTGTACTTTAATTAGTTGTGAGTTGCAGGGAATAAATGGAATTGTATTCTAATTGAGTTTCTTTTCATTCAAAGATAGAATTAACTACCAACGGTTGTGTGTTAATTGAATTTCATCCTAAATTTCGAAGGTTCAATATGTACAATTAAAAGAATGTCCTCAACCAGAAATAAGAATATCTAGTCTAACCATTTACATGAGAAATGGAGTAAGCTTCCATATCTATGCTGCTGTAGTATTCTTAGCACCTCCTCTCAGACGAGTGAGTGATGAGGGTCTCAGTATCAAACCGAGATAGTCTCTAAGAAAATTAAATCTAGAGTGTGATAAGGCTTTGGTTAAGTAGTCAGCCGTCTGATTACGTGAAGGAATGTACCTGATATCCAACTGTTAAATCAAGACCATGTTCCTAACAAAATGTACGTCTATTTCTATGTGCCAAGAGCATGTCTGTTTTTAAAGAACATATTTTACAATTTAAAAAATCTGTAAATTGAATGGGGATGTGAAGAAGAAGCTACACAAATTGAATGAAAAGTTGCAGTTGGATCTTCCTCAAGAAGGCTATTTATTCATTTACAAACAAAATGTGATGGATGATGATCGTTCTTTTAGGTGGCACCATGTTGGCCAAGGTGATACCATTGAGATCTTCAATGGGAGGCTTTCTGGCGGACCGTAAACTATTATTTTCGTACTTTTATTATGATTTTATCAATTTAAGGCGGCTAGAGTTGAAAAGGATTGGACGTCAAGCACACAATAGACGAAGTAGATCCGCCCATCGTATTTGATTTATTGAAGTTGCCTTATATATAAAAACTGCTTCTACAGAAAGGGACTTAGATATTTCATTTTAAGCACAACTTTGATATGATTGAATCAAAACTACAAAATTTTCTCCTCTCAATGCTTGATTCGATTTTTAGTATTTTTATTTTATTGTGTTATTGATTAGTTATGGTTTAATTTATATTTTTGTTAGAAGTTTAGGGACTAGAGAGCAATTTTAATTCAATTTAAAATTAGGTCAGTGGTCTTGTAAGATTGCATAGTCGCAACATGTTGATTTGGTCTTTCAATTTGTTTAAGAAATGATGAATTGTGTGTTTACTCCAATTTATTGATTCAAATTGGTATTTATAGTTAGTGGTGGACATTTTAATAATCAGAGTTGAAGTTTCAAAAGAAGAAAATGAGAAACTAAAATCGAGATTGTTTTGGACGGTTCTTGATTCTTGGCTACCCGACTTGGAGTCGGGTTTCTTCTTTTTTTGATAAGGTTTTTTTTAAAAAAAAATTCTATTTACATGATCCAATGATACAAGTCAACAAGTAAGAAGTTTGGAAGGTCTAAATAGCATAATTAATCGGATTCATTCATTTGAACAATTAAATCATATCACCCTCATTCATCATCACTCCTAACCGCACTTTTCGTGATGCCGGAATCACAAATCCTTCTTGAGAAGTAGTCTGCAAAGCTACAGTCAAAATTTTTTGGTATCAAGTTCAATATTGAAATGTCATTTGGTGGTATATTTTACAATGGATATTTATTGGGTGACACCTTTTATTTCTGTTAGATGAGTTCACAATTTAATAAAAAATACTATTGGTAGAACCGAACCCGAACCAAAATCGACGGTTGAGGTTCGAATTCAATTCTATAATTATGAGGATCAAAAAGATTCCATTAATTACGAAACATCTAAAATGTAATAGGTGGTTCTAAGTATTGGAATATTCAAATCGACCCACTCAACATGACTTGTAAAGTAAATTAATATTCGATTTTTTTTATTTTTTATTTTTGTTAATCAACAAGTCTTGGTTTATTAAATCCGTAAGCATTTTTAGAATCAACGTATATTAGAGTATTTTCAAGAGACTTTTTATTTTTTTAAAAAATATATTATACATTATAGGAAACATCTATAAATTTAGAGAGGAAAATTTTATGCATTTCAACGGTCTCTATTTTGGCTCTTCATTTTATTTTTCTTAAAAGATATTTATTCATTTTTCTCATATTTTATTTAACATAATTTTTTATATGTTAATGACAAATTAATTTAAATGTATTTTGAATAATTTTAAAAATAGAGTATTGAAAGTTGTGTCGTATTAAATGCAATCATTGTACGTTACAAAGAGAGAATGAGTTTCACGCTTTAAATTTGAAGAACCAAACTCACTATCTATTTAAAAAAAAATTAAAATAGAGAACCTCTAATAACTTACTTTTAAATATTAACTCTTTAAAATAAAGAATATTTTATATTTTGAAAGTCCCTTCAAGATGCTCCTGTAATATTGAATCTCATTTATTTATATTGCTCATTTAGTGTTGCGTCAGTTCATTTTTATCAAAATAATTTTGATTCTGCAATTGTTTTCCCAATAAATAATCAACAAATAAATTATACTAATAAATATAACTCTCCTTTCTTAAGCCATTGTTTGATCCCCATTTGTTTTAAAATACATTTTCTTCTCTCTTCTTTTCAATCACACATGTTTCAATAAAATACTATTACACGTAATCCAAAAACTTTTCCTTCATTTTTAACCATACATTCTCGATCAATTTACTATTCTAAAATACATTCTATACAAAGTTGGAGATCAAACAGGCCCTAAATTCAACATTGCAAAGAAATATCTATCCTTTGTCAACTCACCAATTTATAGAATATGCTAATTTATAACCCAATTACGTCTCTAGCCATCTATAGGTGTGTACCAAATGTGATATAAACAACATAAATATTCAAGTGACATTTCATTATTGGCTGGTGAAAAATTGATTCTCATCTATATGATAGAAGTAATAAATGAGATGACAGTAAGAATTAAGAAAAGTTACCTACATTTATAGGAGTTTTAACATGTTCCGAGGTAAAATAAAAAAATAATAATAAGTCATTAAAATTAGAAATGTTTGGTTAAAGTTAAGGAGTTTTTATTGACAAAAAGGGCAAAAAAAAAAAAAGTACAACTTTTTAAATTCATTTTAGAGAATATTCAATTTAGAACTTCTAAGGAATACCATATAAGGTGTGTTTGATTGATTTTAATTTTCATGAAAAATATGTTTTGTCTACATAAATTCCTACTTTCAGGTTGTTTAATTGACATTTTTTTAGGAAAATATTTTCCAAAAATTGGTCATGTGTTCATATTTTTTTCAAAAACAATGAAAACATTTTCTTTAGGAAGGGATATATTTTTATTTCATAGGCAATTCACTCTCTCCCTCTCTCCCATCTACCCCCCTCTCTCATATGATCTACCCAACAATAAAATATAGACAAGTATAATATTTTATAGGAAAATTAAACCAATCAAATACATTTAATTAATAATTTTCATGTAAATAATTTTTAGGAAATTCAATTGTTTAGGACTTATTTTCTTTTCATGCAAGTTCCACGCTTTTAATAAAAACACCCTAAATTCAAGTTTTATGAGAAGTTAAAATTTGCATGTAATGAAACTTTATATATATATATATATATAAACTTTCTATCACCTAATATTATCAATTAATTTTTGGAGTATTTATGACATTTATTTCTTAATTTTTATCACTATTTATATCATTGTTTAAGTTGTTACTAGATTTATTTTGTATATGAAGTGACAAATTTTTGGTTACTATAATTAGTATTGCACCTTTATTTTGCGGGCTTACTTCGAAGAGTAGTGCTACTATTGTTTGGTATCATTCTACAGTCGTTTTTTGGCTCCAGCGATTAAGTTAATTTTTCCTTCCTCAAGACCAGTTCCTGATGTGCTTCTACTAACGAGAGAATCAAGCGCAGTATCTTTTCTTCAAAATCAATGATATTGGTTGTGAGCCGATTCGGATCCATAGCGCTTCATGTCAAGATTCCATCTTTTTCTACTACTAATTTTGAAAAAGATAATTGACGATCTTTCTAGCTACACCCTGATTACACCCTTCTTAACATCTCCGGACTCTCTTCAAAGGACTGCTAGCTTTAAATGTCGGGCCTCATACAGTACTCTCTCTTGTCTCTTTATATTTCTACACAAATTTCCCAATGGACATTTTTTCCTCTTTTCTTTTTGGAATTCCAGAAAAGTAACAGGAAAACCAAATAGAAAAGGGCTATGGAGACGAATTGACCCCAAATCCAGAAGAGAGATAGAAATAATCTAATTGTAAGGACGAGGCATTTATTAGCAAATTGTTACTTTTAATTGCATCCAAGTGCAATATGTTAATTTCTAAATTTAAACTTGGATGGATCGAAAGTAAGTTCAGAAATTAGAATAATAACTTTGAATTCAAGGCGAACATGAGTTGTAATGAATGAAAATAATTTAAAAGATCAGAAGAATTATGCTTATAAACTTAAATTGGTAATCGAAGATCAAGAATCACGTGACCACATGCATGGACAATCAGAATTAGAAATATCATTTCTCAGTGATCAAAATTGTCCACATTCAACTGTTAGAACTCTTCCATACAAAGATCCAGCTCCTTGTCAAAATGCCGGCATCAAATATGCCCGTCGCGCTAGCAATGGTGATGTGAATTAAAGGAGACCAAGTCATGAGAAGACCAAGTCCTACGGGTATTACTTTGAGTTTTTGTTATTTTATTGTTTTAGTCTTTAGCTGATAGTTTTCTGTTTCCTAGTCTTTAGTTGTTGGATATTATTCCTGATTTATTTCCGAGTCTTTAGCTTTGAATTTAACAAATGCTGAATGCTTGTATGGCTATATATAGCCATGTGATGAATAAAATTACAAGTTGCATTATTTGAATTATTCCTCATTTGGAGAGAGTCCATTTAACAGTGAGATTCTGAAAAATTCTCCTCTTGGTTGCCAACGTGAAGCTGGCCAGGAGATTGTTCCTTTCTTTAACTAATTTGCTGTTATCTTGTCAACAAATGGACGTTAAAGAAACAATAAGAAGGTTGAAGGAGAAACTCCACAACCTAGTTACGAGATTGGTTATCCATGCAAATGGGATTGATTTACATGAATCAAAATCATTGCAAGATTGTGAGCTTTTGAATAATTCAGAAATCGATGTCAGTTTTAGGTCACCTTCATCAGGATCATTAGGGAACGTGGGTTGTGGACTAAGACAACTGAAGATTATTTTATGGACAAGATTTGGCACTAAAAGAATAAATTTGAAAGTAAATTCATTGAATAATGTGGAGGAGTTTAGGAAGAAACTACACAAGTAGAATGAACACTTGCAGTTGCCGTTGGATCTTCCACAAGAACACTTTGTTTTGTAGGTGGCACTGCATGATTGTCATGTTACTCGGGTGATGCAAAATCTCAACAGTTCGTTATAGAATCAAGGAAGGTGGAGTTTAGAAAACTATAAAACTAAGTTAAACTTGTAAAATCCTCAAGTTTTAAAGACAAAATTGTAAAAAGAAAAAAAGTTAAATTAAACAGTGCCATCATAACATAGCACAATCTATGGCCCTACGCGATCATCCTTTTTTATCGCCAATGTAGAACACACACGACTATCCGATTTACTTACTACTCGCACTTAATTGAGTGGTATATATGACGAAAAAAAAAGAGTGCTGCACGGAAACCAACAGTCCCCGGCATGAGGAAGAAACCATAGCAAATGCACGCCATGTATCCAAAGAAGAATGAGGTTTGCATGAAGCCCGACATATCTGACCGTGCATAGTAATAACCGATGAACGGCCCCGTAGATCCACCACAAAGGAAGGACCTGTACAAACAACAAACATTCTGATGTCAATGGATCAACAAGTTTAGAGGGTACATATCAAAAGATTCAAGATATACTCGAAGTCCCTCGTTAAAAGAAATGTGAAACTTTATCTGAAAAATTCACGCACACAAAGTAAAACACAACCATGAACATATGACCAGAACCAAAACACATTACACTCCTCAGAGGTATGAATATTTTCTTTCCATTTGATGATTGCTATGACTAATTTTGCAAGGCATACACTACATGTAGGTCTAGCATATTTCCTATGTAAGTCATACGAATCAGATAAAGTCAATCATGATAACATTAGCAAATACAACACAAAATACTTGACAATTACGAAAGAAGAATGTGAAGAGAAAAAGATTAATTGAGAAAGAAAATTAAGTTATCATTAACTACAAAAAAATCTGTATATAAAAATGAAATTTCAGTTTTCACCCGAAGAGATTGTGGCTTGTGCAAGTAGAATATTGGCCCCATACTTAAGCCAAAGTTAATGATTTTCTCCCTAAATCTCCTTCCCAATTTATCCCCGTAAACTAATTTCCAGTACTCAAACAAGCCATTAGGTCACCCAAATTCAGGTCTTCTTTCAACATTCATATTGTAGAAAGCACCTAGAGAATCTTTCCCTTCTTTAGCATCTTTTGAGGGATGCAGGGATGAACTTAAGATCGTACATGCATTGCTTTCATAAAACATGTAGCTTACGTTCCATTTTTCCTTTCTCCTCTCACTCTTCCTCCATTTTCCCACGCAATCAGCCATGCTCTTTACTCCACTTCCCCCACACAATCAAGACATCTCCTTTCTTCTTCTCTATTTTCTATTTGTTGCAATAGGTGTTATAGAGAAGGACATGGCCAAAGATGAGAACTCGAAGTTCAAGAATTCCACATTGCAAAAACTGGATTCCCAATTAGTGGTTCTTTGTTTGAAGCCTCAACTGAGGAGGATTTTACCAGAAAAACTGGACAATCAACAATTCTTAGGCTTCTTAGACTTGGTTCTAAAAGGGTAGGTTTAGTTGGGCTTGGATCAACAACTAACCGAACGACGTCTTATCGTAATCTTGGTGAAGCAGTTGTTGCAGCAGCTACGTCTGCTCTGGCAAGTAATATTACCGTCACTTGCTTCTCCCGAGGAGATCTCTGCTGAAGCAAAGCAACGTACGCTAGCAAATTTTACCCAATTTCTCAACTCGTAAGCAAAATCAAGAAAGCAAAGGAGAAATGGACCTTGTTTCCTCTTTGCACTTTCATTCCTTTCTTCATCACCCCCTCACTCTTGTCTACACCCAAGTCGGCCCCTTCTTTTACCCTTTTGCATTCGAATTGAATGCATCACATTTTCATTTTTTTTTTTATTTCAACCCATAATTCACTCTGAAAAAATTGCTCTGTTTTTTGAAGGCCTCAGGAAAAGTAGTAGGGTTGTCAACATTGTTTGCTGCGAGAACAACCCACCAAGGTAATTCTCCAATTGTAATTAAAAAAATGCCTCATAGAATAACTTCATTTTGTTTCTTGAATGCTAATAGTGTGTGCGTTGGAAAAGAATTTGGAATGAAAAGGAGAGAGCTAAGGACCAACAAATTTTTTGATGAGTGTGGGTGCACATATTGGAGAAAACAAGGATGGATTGCAATGTCAACTGATTAAAATATTTCGTTCAAATTTGTTTGGCCTTAAGCGAAATCGGAGCTACTAGTGGAAGCTTTTGTGAGTGCGAGGAGTCATTAGAAGAGTTTTTCTTTAATATGTAGCTTACGGAGTGGAGAGGGAAAGCTTCTATGAGTGTTAGGAGTCGTTGTAGTGCTTTTCTTTAATATGTCACATTTTCTTTAACATGGCACGTGCAACAGAGCAGTTCAGTAATTGTATAGAAGGGTCATGACATGCATTATATCATTGTCATATGGTTGTATTTGTGTTTTATTGTCTAGAATATGTCGTAAAATAATGGAATCATCAGTGTGTTGAATACCATAAATGCTTTCCAACTAACGTCTATGTGGGTTGATTATTTTTTTAAACTGAATGATGCTATTTACTTCTATTCCTCAACCAGTGCCACTTGTGTTGCTACACATGATTGAATTCAGATTGCTCGAGAACGATTATTTCCTCCTAAAATGTACTCTGGTGTATTTAGCAGCAGCTATGGAGCTTGGACATTTCCACGAGCTCTATCTCATGGCATGTAATTTATTTTAGGATTATCCTCAAAAGTGAGTATGCATCTATAATGTTGTATCATTTACATTAACAATTATTGTTAATCTTGAGAAAGAATATTATTTTATACAACGATATATTTGTAGTTTCTTGCAGTAATAATAATGTGTAGGTCACACTGTAATTGCTTTGTCATACTTCTATATTTCTATTTAGTTTTTCTTTGAATGCAAATGATTGGGCAAAGTTAGCTCCATGAAACTAAGGGCAGACTATAGTCATTGCTTGTTACCTGACTGGTAGTCTAACTTATCACATGCCGTTCAGTAGTTTGAAAATGGTGCTGGTTATAAATGTTATCTAATCAAGCCTTATTCTTGCATTATATCTATTTTATTCATAACACAAAACATAGTTGGAGACCGACTATTGTGGGATATAAGGTTATGGATGTAACTTGTGCTATTAAATTGGCTGTGAATGGTTGGGAATAACAGGAACACATGCTAGCATGGGCCCGTTCTCTGATATCGGATTCATGGACACCCAAAGTTTTCATCATGTCTAAGTTAATTTTTTTTTTTTCTGAAAGAGGTGGAACTAAGAAACATCTTCGCAGTAACTTAACCATCATTTACACATCATATAGGCAGAGGAAAAGAATATTTATAGTTACTCCAAAGACGTCTTCAATAATTTTTGAATCGCATAGTCAACAATATGATATTAGTAGTGTAAGTGTTATACCCTAAATCCAATGAACTTGGGGACATAGACACTTTAAATATATATATAATCAATGCATATTTATGCCAATATCTATTATTTAATTGAATTAATATTCGAATAAATTAAATAATAGAATCCGTAGATTCAAGTCTTGGTGATTTATTAATCA
>CAIGRN010092674.1:0-18940 GCA_903798345.1 Fraxinus anomala | reverse complement strand
ATGAAAACATAACCAAATAGCTAACAGAATCAAGCCCAAACATACCAGGATATACAACAAAAAACCAAGTACCCTGGGGACCGGGAGTGGTTCGAAGAGGGATATACGCAATTTTGAATTACAAATTTGATTGCAGTTCTATCTAACACTAATTCAATTTCAATTCCATAGTTTTCCATTTGCTCCCACGCTCAGCAGGTAATCTAATTCTTTCTGCCCTCTGTGATCCATCAATCATCTCATCATAGTAGTTGATCACCTTTTGCGTTTGGGGCTAGGGGGAAGAATTGTCTTTATTTTTTGAATAAACCTGCAAGTACAGACTTTTTTTTCAGAAGTTGAACAGGGTGCTGCCACTATTAGCCTTTTTTTTCTTTTTCTTTTTCTTTTTCTTCCCATGAAAATCATCCAAGTGTAATTTCTGTTGAATTTCTGTTGACCATCAACACAAATATAAAGCAAAAATCACACATACCCGGCAAAACTCTTGTGGAACATCAAACCCTTTATCCACTGATCTGCACCCATTCCCCCGTATCCAAAAATAAAATAGGGTCACATATAAACATATATATACAGATAGAGATGGTACAAACTATATAACCTTATCGGGTTGCAGGTAGACTTTGTCCCGGAAGAGTAAAATGACCCCGGCCTCATCAAGAACTCGAGCGAAGGCGGCGGCCTCTTCGGCCGACTTGGCGACACCCATATTCTCACAGGCGTGTAAAAGCTCAGAGTAGCAAATCATTTCCTTGTTATCCATCCCCAGCTTTTCCTTCAACTCCTCGAAATTGACCAGCCTTATCAGCCTCTTTGATTCCGCATACGTCATCGTATTACAATTACAACTATCACCATTCTCACTTTTACCATCGCCGCTCACAGTGGAGCTATAGAAACAAAATGACGGACCCATCAATCTAGTGGATCCAACAAAACGAAAGCAATCCGAATATGGGTTCAGAAAACTACCCATCTTCCCGAGTGCCGCCGGCACCATGCTATGTTTGAACAGATTAAAAGAAGTCATCCACATCTTTCCGAAATTCTGATTTTCTTTAGGAATTCTATAAAAGTTCGTGTTTTCTTAACTAAATTATATCATGGGCCATGGACTGTATTTGACAATATCAACTGGGATCTCAAAGAACTACTTCATGAACAAGATGAGGGAAAGGTGATAAAAGAAAATTTAGGATAGAAAGGAAGAAGAGAGAGAGAACTGGAAAAGGAAATAGTATAGATTCGAGAATAACGGTCCGTTTTTAGACTTAGACCATGTTAGATATCCGTGGGATGTATAGTTTCATATATTTATTCTTTGTAATCTTATGATGTTTGGCTAGTTGATTAGATATTAAGATAAAGTTGAACTCTAATCTTATGGAAAAAGACATTGTCCCGATTCACTGATCGGAACAAAAACAGGGTGGTTGTGGCAGCCCCCCCTCCAATAGGGGGCGCCAACTGTATATGTCCCGATCATTGAGTCAGGACATAAAGTATGGCTCCTAATCTTATAATGTTTGGCTAGTTGATTAGATGTTAGAATAACATTGAACTCTATATTTTGATATTTTGGCATTAATTATATGACTTTTGACTTAAGACAATTATTTGGTATGGAATGTTTGTTACACTCTTAATACTTCCAATTATTTGGCAAATAATTGAATTGATGTCTGATTTCTATTGTCGTTTGGGGGAAAGGAAAAGAAAGAAAGCATGTGATAATATTCATTGTAAGGTCCAATAGACATTAAGGATAAATTGTCTATATTTTCCGTAAACCAATTAATGTTCCTGGATTTTCAATGTATCTTTGCATGTTCAAATTCAGGTTTTATCTGTGATAGTAAATTTGATTAATCTCGAGATGTTTATTGAACATGATAGGAATATTGATCTTCATATCAAATAAATGTTATCAAGTTGTGGAATTAATGTTAATATGGATGAATTTAGGGGGATACGCGGTCTTTGAGCTTTATTAACTAACCAAGTGATCATAAATGCTTCCTATCACTTAAATTAGGTTAGATATTTAGTTAAATTAATTATAAATTTTGGTTGTTAATGTCGTCACCACTTCATCTATCTATTGTACTTTTATATTCGATTAGATATAGAGTTAATTGGGAACTAAGCTAGATACTTAATTCCTCGCGAAATCGATAATCGAACTCACCCTCACTTTATTATTTATCACAATTCATACACTTGCGAGATAATAAAATCAACAACAATTACAAGAAACCAAGATTATCTATTTGTTGTAAGATTTTCATTGGCTGTTGTGAGAATCACGATTGTCAATCGCTGAAGTTCCTGAGGTGTCATCACTATGCCTGTCGGCGTGCATCCTCCTTTGGAAAAAAATATCGGTAAACTGAAGGATGGTGCCACGAAGCAAGGCTAATAATTCGAAAGTGAATTAACAGAATTGAATTGTACTTCCCAAAATGTTTGCATTAGAGGTCATTGAATTGCATTTAGGAGATTATATTTGGAGAAGTAGAGACAGACAAGTTCACCTGTCTATTGCCATTGTTATGTTAGTTCGGTGCTTTGTTTTGGTGCCCAATTGTAGAGTACAATGCAGTTGCTGTGAGTGTAAATGATGCATTTATCTCGTAGAAAGTTGAAACGCAGGGCCGTCCATCATATTTAGGGGGGCATCGGCTTTAGACTACGGAATTGCCCACAAATAAAAAGGGAAGGATCAACCGACGGTCAACCCATTATATATGGGGGTTCAATTTGACCTATTTATAAAGAGGGTTGAACCCTTTAATTAAAATAAAAGAAGAGGTCGACCCCAATAGTCTCAATGGTAGATCCCTTAATACAAGTTATTTTATGTTTTTCTCACAAAAAGCGTGAAATAATCTCCCTATCTATACACTTCACTAGCGTCTTTGGTGGAATTAAATAACTTCATTTATTCGCTCATTTAGTGATGAAAATCATATTACGAGAGTTAACAAGGACAAGGACTCGTTGATTGTGGAGGAAGAACCAATGATTAAGTCACAATCAAAGAAGGTTCAGGAAGCCATGGGATTACTTGTTCAAGTAACGGTAGATAAAATATCAATCACAACAAGTAAGGATAAATTTCATATTTAAAATGATAAATTTCATATTGGGCATGGAAGAAGAAACATGTTGAATCAATTTGATTCAAGTAACGAACTAAGAAGCTCGATCGAAGGCCTATACGACTGCATAGTACGACCATACATGCGGCCTCATATACCTATACCGAGTCCAAGATAAGGAATGTGAATGGTCTATGCAACCGCAAGTCGTAAGCCTATGCGGCCGTATAGTGAAAAACCTGCACGTCTTTTTTCAAATTTTGTTTAGACTTATATTTTAGTTATAACTCTTTTTATGGTATTTTTTTTATATGTTTTAGGTTCAATCCCATTTTTAATTAGGTTTTGTTGTGTTCTTTATAAATATGACTCATACTTTTCATTGTAAAAAATACATAATTTGAGAGATTTTATTGTAAAACATATTGCTTTCTACTCGTTCTTCATCGAACTAATTTCTAACTTATCAAAAATTAAATTATTGTGGCGTTCAACAATTCAAGTGAGATTCATAAGTTTTGTGATCACGGAGTCAATATATTGTTGGCGATTGTCTTAGTTCTTTGATTCAATAATTTATTGGGTTGAGCTTTTCAAACGTGAATTATTGACTTTTTTGGGTTTGATCTAATCTTTTGTGAGTTTCATAACTAAAATTGATACGTGGGTTCGCATCAGTTAGTATCAGAGTTTAGGCTCCAAAAATCAAAGTTATATCCTTTATTTTTTTGTTTGAGTGTTCATCTTCGTTTTTCATTTTTTTTTTTTTTTATCTTTTGAGTCATTCAATTCAATTAAAATACTAAAAAAATCAAAAGTGTGTACGCTAAATTAATGCCCAAATCAATTCCTTTTCGATTTTTTGGGCTTTCTGCTGAATTCCCGTGCATTTAGTAAAAAAAATAATCCAAAATTTATAAAAAATATATATGTCAAATACAACAAAAAATAAATCAATAAAATATACTTTAAAAGCCAAAAGTGTCAAATTCGAATTCAAGAAACAATTTCTTCAATTTATCCTTGGTGTTTTCATTCAAAGTGTCAAATTCTTACTTCTTGAGTAATTTTATTAATCAATCATTTGTTTGCACGCCTCAAGCGTTGATTTTTTTATTATTATTGAGATCGAATTTGTTCTTTGAAGTACTTTTAAGAAAGCATTGAGTGAAAAAAATGTAGAATACTGAGACTAATAGAGGAAAAAAATAATATACACAAGTGTACACACGTGAGGCAAATATTATCCAAGATTTAGGATGTCTGACAGAGACGATTCTACTTCAAACAAGGAGAATAATCAAGTCAGCATGACGGAGGAGATGATACGACGGTTAGAAAGGTCATTTGAGGATATGGAAGGTAGGGTGGATAAGCACGAGGCGTGGATGGAGAGGCAAGATACATTGTTTGCTAATTTACGTAGGGAACAACCTAAAGAAGTTTTTAACGTAAGGAGGCAAGGTAGGCAAGAGCCTAGAGCGGATATTGTGGTGAAAATGAAGCGTGTAGTGGAATTGATGATGATACATTAATAGAAGCTACAATAGGAGGATGAGGAATAAAGGAGATGGCATGATAGGGGGACTAGATATTATGTTTAAGATAGAGTTGATAGAAGTATGGGCAATATTAAAAGACAATTCTTTCGTTTAAGAGAATGAGCAATCTGGAAGCATATTTTGAATGGGAGAAAAAGATAGAGCTTATATTTGATTGCCATAATTACTCGGAGGAGAAAAAGGTAAAACTTGATGTCGTTGAGTTTACTAATTATGCTATCATTTGATAGGATCAAACAGTACAATTTAGGAGGAGGAATCATGAGAGACCTACTGAAATACGGGGAGAATTGAAGACTATCATGAGGAAGATGTTCGTTCCTAATAATTACTATGGAGATCTTTATCAAGAATCTAGGAGTGTGGATGATTATTATAGGGAAATGAAAATTTTCATGATTAGATGGAATGTTGAGGAGCGTCGGGAGTCCACCATGGCCCAATTTTTGAATGGTTTGAACAGGGACAGCTAATGTGGTAGAATTACAACATTATGTGGAGTTGGAGGATATGCTACGTGTAGCTATGAAGGTAGTGAAGTAGTTGAAGAGGAATGGAGCAACTAGATATCCATCCGTTTCTTCGGGTTCTAGCCTTCTTGGAAACCGAAGTGTGATAACAATAGAGATGATGGGACTGTTTCAAAGAGTAGACTGAGCTACCAAAGGGGAGAGAGGAAGTTGCTAGCGAAATTACACTCAATGCAGATTCCCAACAACCTAGGAATCGGGACATCAAATACTTTAGGTGCTTGGGATCTGGACACATTGTTTCTTAATGTCCAAACAAAAGGGCGATGATCTTGCGAGACAATGGAGAGGTGGTGAGTGATAGTGAGGGTGATTATGATGACATACTGAAATTGGAGGATGATAGTGATAGTGAGAAAATGGAGGATGCAGTAGGAGAGCTATTGGTTACAAGGTAAGCTCTTAGTACTCAAATTAAAGTGGATGACTTGGAACAACAAAGAGAGAACATATTTCATACGAGATGCCATGTCAATAACTAGGTATGTATTATGATTATTGATGGGGCAGTTGTACTAATGTGACTAGTACTACACTAGTTGAAAAATTGGGGTCAACTATGCTAAAACATCCTAGACCTTACAAATTGCAATGGTAGAATGAATGTGGAGAGGTTAGGGTAAATATGTGAGTGTTGGTGAGTTTCTTAATTGGGAGGTGTCATGATGAAATGATGTGTGATGTAGTTCATATGCATGCCGACATATTTTGTTGGAGAAGTCATGGCAATATGATAGGAAAGTGATGCATGATGGGTACAAAAATATGTATAGTTTTACTAAAGATGGGAAATATATTATTCTTGTGCCGTTAACACCAAAACAAGTTTATAAAGATCAAATCAAATTGAAAATTGAGGAAGATAAAAGAATGAGAGAAAAAGATAGTGAGACTGATCTTTCACAACAAAATAGCAAGAAAAAATAATGAGGTGGCTAATTGTGGAAAAAAAGAGTAGAGCCACAAGAGAGAAAAGAAAATGAATCTTCCGAGAAGAGAGAAAAATCGAAAGTGAATTTTTTCGCAAAAGAGAGTGAGTTGAAGATGGTAGTAGTTGAGAATCGACCTATGATCTTGTTGGTTTATAAGGATTCACTCCTGAACTTTGAGAAATACACCCCTATTCGAAAATTTGTTTTCGGAGAACATGCCTAGTGAGTTATACCCATTCGAGGCATTTAGCATCAAATTGACTTCGTATCTGGAGCTGTCATTCCAAAGAGGCTGGCTTATCAAAGTAATCCCGAGGAGACCAAGGAACTTCAAAAGTAAATGGAAGAATTAATGATCAAATGGTACATGAGGGAAAATATGAGTTCATGTGTCGTGTCAGTGCTACTTATGTTGAAGAAAGATGAAACATGGAGGACGTACATAGATTGTCAGGAAATCAACAACATAACAGTAAAATATCGTCACCCTATACCTAGGTTAAATGATATGTTAGATAAATTACATGGATTATGCATGTTTAGTAAAATAAATTTTAAAAATGAATATCATCAAATTAGGATGAAAGACGGAGATGAGTAGAAAACTACTTTTAAGATTAAATATGGTTTATATAAGTGGTTTTAATCATATCATTTGAACTTACAAATGCACATAACACGTTTATGAGATTAATGAATCATGTTTTGCGTGTATTTTTAAGTAAATTCGTAGTAGTTTACTCGGATGATATCTTGGTATATAATAAGTGTTTAAATGAGCATAAAGGAAATTTAAATTGTGTGCTTGTGATCTTAAGACAAAAACAAATTTATGCTAACTTTAAAAAATGTACATTTTATATAAAAAAAAATTGTTTTTCTTGATTATGTTGTTAGTTCTAAAGAAATTGATGTGGATGAGAAGAAACTTAAAACCATCAAAGAGTAGCCAACACCGAAAAGTATAACCGAGGTAAGATGTTCCCATGGTTTGACTAGCTTCTATAGGTGTTTTGTTAGAGATTGTAGCATAATTAGCACATCACTAACGGAGATTGTAAAGAAAAGTGTAAAATTTCATTGGAACGTTGAACAAGAATATGTTTTTAACACTATTAAGGATAGGTTGTATACCGCACTGGTTTTATCACTACCTAACTTTAACAATACTTTTGAGATTAAATGTGATGCCTAGAGCTATTTGGATGCAGGAACGAAGGCTAATAGCTTACTTTAGTGAAACGTTAAGTGGAGCAGCTCTCAACTATCCTATATATGAAAAGGAATTGTATGCACTTGTTCGAACTTTGGAGAAATGGCAGCACTATCTATGACCAAAGAAGTTCATGATCCACACCGATCATGAGTCTTTAAAGTATTTAAAGGGTTAAGGTAAAACTAAACAAGAGACATGCAATGTGGATGGACTTTAACGAGACCTTTTCATATGTTATTCGGTACAAATAATGTAAAGAAAATGGGATAGCAGATGCATTGTTAGGAGGTATGTACTTCTTACTTCTTTAGGTGCTAAATTGCTAGGATTTAAATATATTAAGTACATGTATGCCAATGATCCGAACTTTTCTAATATATATAAATCATGTGACAAATGTGCTATAGACAGATTCTTTAAGTATGATGGATATTTATTTTGAGAGAATAAGTTATGTATATCTAGGTGTTCAAAGAGAGAATTTTTAGTACATGAAGCACATAGTGGAGGTTTAATTGGTCACTTTGGGATTAATAAAACCTTGGAGATGTTAAATAAACACTTATATTGGCCTAAGATGAAAGTTGATGTTGATCGGGTTTGTAATAGATACATCACTTGTAAAAAGATTAAGTCTTAAGGTTTTACCTCAAGGTTTGTATACGTGTGACCCGTCCCTACTGAGCATAGGGTTGATGTGTCTATGAATTTTTTGTTGGGTTTACCTACGATTAAGAAATGAAGAGATTTCATATTTGTGGTGGTAAATAAATTTAGTAAGATGGTACATTTCATTCCATGTCATAAAACTGAATATCCCACTAATATTGCGGATTTATTTTTTTAAAAAGTAGTGAGCTTACATGGGGTGCCTATGAAGTAAGTTAGGGACTAAAATATTATTCTCTACAACTTATCACTCACAAACGGATGGGCAAATTGACGTTGTTAATAAGATTATGATACAACTATTGCGTACTATAGTTAATAAGAACTTGAAGAGTTGGAATGATTGTCTGCTATTCATAGAATTTGCATAAAATAGGCCACGCATTCTACTACTTCTTATACACCATTTGCAATTTTTTATAGTTTTAATCCACTAACACCTTTGGATTTAATTCGTTTACCTGTTGATGAGAGATGTGACTGCTATAAAAAAAGAAAGTCAAATTGGTAAGATCCTTCTATGAGAAGGTTCGGTATCAAATTAAGAAGAAAAATGAGCATTATACTTCTCAAGCAAAAACAAGGACAAAAGCACATTACATTTGAACAAAAGATATTAGGTTTGGGTGCATATGAGAAATGAATGATTTACGGCTCAAAGGGACTCAATGTTGCAATCGAGAGGAGATGGATCATTCCAAGTGCGTGAAAAAATTAATGACAATACATATAAACTGGATCTTTTAGGTGAGTATAACATTTCTACTACTTTCAATGTTTATGATCTTTCCTTGTTTGATGCAGGTGGAAATTCGAGGACGAATCATTTTGAAGAGGGAGATAATGGTAAGAATAGAGATGTCAACGGCTCGGACCCTATGCACACGAACGAGCGAAGCTTCTGCTCGGCCCATGAGCTTGTGGCTCCTGGGGCGAGCTAAGCTTCAACTCACGAGCTCGTCAATTTTTTTTAAAGATAAACCTTTTTTTTTTTTAAATTTAACCTTCACCAAGGCGAGCCCACGAGCTCGGCTTGTTGGCTCACCCACGAGCCGCTCGTGCTCGTCAAATAGCCGCCCACGAGCCAAGAGGTCATGCCGACGAGCCGCTCAACCCATTTGCCACCACTTGGTAAGAACCGTGACACGAGAGCTAACAAGGATAAGGACTCGTTGATTTTGGAGAAGTGACCAATGACTAAGTCACGAGCAAAGAAGGTTAAGGAAGCCATATGATTATTTGTTCAAGTTACGGTGGATGAAACATCGATCACAACAAACAAAATGACATATTTCATATTGGAAATGAAAAAAAAAAAAAAAAGATGGATCAACTTGGTTCAAGCAATGGACTAAGGAGCTAGATCGAAGCCCTATGCGACCGTATAGTATGACCAAACATGCGGCCGCATGTGCCTATACCTAGACCAAGATGAAGAATGTGAATGGTCTATGCGACTACAAGCCATAAGTCTATGCGACCGCATAGTGAAAAATCTGAACGCGTTTTTCCAAATTTTGCTCAGACTTCTATTTTGGTAAAACTCTTTTTTTTTTTTTTTGATATCTTTTAGGCTTAATTCTTATTTTAATTAGGTTTTTATGGATTTCCTTTAAATGAGACTTATTATTTACATTGTAAAAAATACACAATTTGAAATATATTATTGCGAGGCATATTACTTTCGACTCGCCCTTTATCGAACTAATTTCAAAATTATCAAAAATTAAATTCTTGTGACATGCACCAATTCAAGTAAGGTTCAAAAGTTTTATAATCACGGAGTCAAGGTATTATGATGATTGTCATGGTTTTTTTATTCAATAATTTATTTAATCGAGCTTTTCAAAAGTTTATTCTTGACTTTCTTGAATTTGATCTAATATGTCGTGGATTTCGTAGTTACAATTGCTACGTGCATTCGATCATTTAGTTCTTAGAAAATATACAACATACTTTTAGCCTAAAAATTATTAAAAACTCATAAAAATCTTCAGAAAATTTGTAAAAATCATATAAAAATTCCAGGATGTCACACTTTATTCTCAAAAAATCCTTCCATTAAAAAGGAACCCTACAATGTCTTCCATATAGTACAGTTGGTTGACATGTTGAATGTATAATTTAGGGAAGGATTGCACGTGAATAATCTATACTGCATTCTTGTTTGCTTTTGGTTTGAGATTAGATTGTACTGTTTCCAAACGATTTCTTGAGAACAGATGATACAGAACTTGTCACATAGTATATAATTGGCTCTCATTCAATTTTATTTTTATTTTTTTTATGCAAGGAAAATGATTTATCGCTCTATGTAACACATTATGCTGAATTTATCCCCCTACTTGGAGCATTCAATAATAACTTATGATAACAAGTGTTTAAATGATAAAATGTCGAGGTGGAAATAAAAATATCAAGATGGCTGTGTGATGATACAAAATGGATAAAATAGAATGTTCGAATGAGAGCAAATGGATGTAAATTAGATTGAAGAGAATGACAACGTAAGTTGATTGGAACGTGTCTTGCGTAAACTAAAAGTGGTTCCATGTGCAAATGGTGACGAACAAAACATAACATGCCAGGAATAAATAAGCACATTCTTCCCAGAAAGCAATTAAGAACTATTTACTAAAGAATTGTTTCAGGATTTAACTAACTCTAGTATCAAAACTTAAACTCCATATAAAATACAAGGCATTGCTGATCGCATCCTTGTAGAGTGACTTGCATTATAACAAAATAACTTGAGAGATTCTCTGTATTAGGACAGCATCTCGAATAAGTCAAAACACTAACACACCACATGGAAGCAGTAATATTGCAGACACTTCTGAGCTAGAAAGATAAATTACACATCAAAGAGGTAGAAAGCAAAGGCACAGCTGTTTTGATGAGTATACAATAAAGTATCTAATCCGACCTCAAAGGATTCTGACACCCAAACGAGTTCATTGCATTTCAACCATGAGTCCACGTTTAGGCATTAGGACCAGTATTTGCATTGTGCATTGCCTGCCGGAGTTCACTCAAAAAGTCCCTCTGCAAACCAGTAGAAGGCCCACCTGCTGGTTGCATTAGCTGTAGGCAAGATGTCAAAAACCAAATCATATATGAGAAAGAGAGATGCTATTCTAATTTCTTTTTCCCTTCTTGTCTCTCCTTTGAAGTAGAGATTGGGTGGGATGGGGGTGAGGGGATAAAACATCCATCATACCAAATGTGGAAGGCCAGTTTGGCCCCAGGCTGATGCACTCTTTCTTGAATACAAGACAGGCCTGTCTGGTAACCATAACAAGAATACATTAGAGTGACAAAATTTTCAAGGAAAAATTAGAAATGGCTCTGTATCTCACTGCCACAAATCTTAAATTATATATTACACTAAACATGGATTCTTAGCAATCAAATATCAACACCACACATTATCAACCAAGTTTAAAAATTATAACCAGGTTTCAGGATGTTGAACAAGTATATTAATAAACTTGAAGAACTTGTTGCAAACATAATGCATGTCAAAATTTCCACAAGAATGCATTAAAGTCATAACAGATGCCAAATCAAAAGAACTATTTCAGAGAGATTGAATAAATAGATAATATTTAACAGGCATCATTTTCTTTATCATTCGGTTAAACAGTTGCCTTCAAGCTAAAGATTTTAATTTAATACATACAACTGGATTCAAATTTTGCTTGATAAGTTTAAGGATGATTATATTCACACCACATTTTATTTAACCACATCAATTTATAATTGCAGTGAAACCTTCCAATTTTTTGCTCATTTTCGTACTTTTGTTAACTTAATCCTTAACATTCAATTAACTAGCACTTTATGTCTTTTGATGACATTTTCTGTACAGATATTTTGTCACGAGTGGCAAATATTTTTTCTAATTTTTGTTTTCTATTTTTTGGCTCATTTAAACGTACGATGGGCAAATCTTTTAATGTCATCCTAACATATTTTTGGACGTACGTTGTCATCAAAGACAAGATAAGCTAATTAATGGAACTTTGAGGATAAAAATACGACGAAAAAAGTTGAGGACATAAGTGTGACAATAAGTAAATATTAGGGACCTTTAATACAATTCAAATGTTGTGAATTTATAAAAAACCGTGGTGTGAATATAATCACCCTAAATTTATAAATTAACTTCCAAAGTTTTACACTTCAATTTTACTGTAATTATCTATCTCTGAGTAGTTCCATGGAAATGCAAATTTTTAATCTGAAAGTTCCTTGGGAGAAAACTTATATTTCTTTTTTTTCCATAATTAAGCTTTACCTTTAGGTTGTGTTAAGCGCATTGCATTAGATGCATATGGAACTTAGTATAGAATTAGAAAAGTTCCCAACGTGAATGTTGACGAGTGAACTTAGCTTAACTGTTGGATCTTCAGCACTTCTTTTACTCACCAGCAGAATCTTCTGGCAAATTATTGAGTGCACTCATGGCAGCTGTCCAACCTGCATTACAAAATAGATAAGCAATCTTTTTTATAAACCAAGTGATTCATTAGACATCCTGAATAAATTCCCAAAGCGAGAAAACATCACCAGTGCACGTGTTTAGTAATTCTAGTCATCAATACTAGCAAGAAGTATTTATCTGAACAGAAAATGAACAGCAACTCTGGAATGCAAGAATACTCGAAAATGTCTTTCTTTGATTCAAGGCAAAACAGCCAAACATGTTTTCCTGAAGTAATTACCGCAGCAATTTCATTGATTCTAAAGAACTAATAATCTATATAACCTCACAATCTAATTTCTTCTGCTAGACTCACAGAGATAGGGATGAAACATAGCTTCAATAAAAAAAAGAAAAAGGAAAAAAGGCAAAACTAGTCCATTAACAAAAATATTTAATTAGGTGTAGCTCTTGCATATATTCTCAAAGATGTTTCATATCAAGCTCATGAGGCGAAAAACACTCCACTATTGAGAAAGCCAAAGGCTGGTTTCCTGCCTGGTTAGGAAGGCCATGTCGTGTAGTTTAAGGGGTTGTTTTGGTTCATAGTCGAATTAAGAAATGACGGTGCATAACAAGGGTTAAATGATTAAAGATACAATATAATCCAGGATGCAAGAAGACAAAACATACGGTCATTCAAAAGCTGAAGAGCGTCACTATTGCAACACCCATGTAAAGGTATTAACTTAAAACGAGGATTCTCATTTGTGCGATTGTTTCCACCAGCATCTCCATGATCTGCCATGGGAATACTTCTGAAGGTGCCAATTGGGTTCCTCTCTCCATCATTTGAGTAACTGTTTGCGCGTTCCAGTCGTTCTGCAAAATCAACTTATCATAAAAAACAACAATAACAGTAAATATAGGTGGTCCATGAGATTTAAGCAGAAGTACTTGAACTATATGAACTTGTTGCAACTGTTGATCAAAAGTATGGCAGATAATCCTGTTTCTCACATCATGCAAGCCATACACAAAACACCACTCATCATTTATGTGACATATATGAAATTAAATATTTTATTATATGAATACGGTACATCACTTCCATCCTTTGAACTCATGAGATGATTCCCCTGTTGAATTTAGACGACCTCATATCCTTTTCCATCAATTATGTTATTGTATTGCATTGCATCGTCGTCATCGTCATCGTCATCGTCACTGATAAGGGGTCGAGATCTCTGGTTCTCTCAATAGCAGTCCAATTTTTGAGATGTAAAAAGATCGGCGATGGAAAGATGATTATTGAATTATTTTAGATTCCTTTACGAGCCATAATTTTTATTATCTTCCACAAAGAACTGGTTTCAATTATGATCATTTAAGTTATATCGTTTTGTTTTCCTTTATCCACTGGGTACTTAAACCCTTATTCTGCTTGGCTATTTCAAAAGATAATCACTCAATAAATTCCCTTTTGAAAGGAAAATTCCTAGACAATACTATCTCAAATTAACCCTATAATGCACTAACACGGACACTTGTGTCGACACGCACCGGACACGTGATTTTTCAAAAAAGTATTAACATGACACGTCGTGCAGCACGTTGATTAAATTCTTTAAAATTCTTCATTCATATAGTATAAATTTAGTTTTTACTTGTTATTAATTTTTCTTGTTAAAATATTTTAAATATGACTACCTACTGGTTACTTAATAATAACTTTGAGTTAAAAATATGTAAGTTTTTTATAAAGAAAGAAAAATGACATGATAGAGTGTCCAAGGATTGTCAATGTCCAATATGTGCCCGACACGGGCATGCACCTAATTGAAGTGTCCGTGCAACACATAATTAACCTCCCGCTACAACAAAAAAAAAAAAAAAAAAAAGTATCAAACTTTTTTACTTTGAATTAGTTCACTACGCAACAGTTGAGAAGTACATCATCGTAAATGGCAGAGAAGGAGATTCCAGCCAGAATTGATATAAAGCATCACACGATGCTGGATGATGGTCAGAAGTAATCTCTTAAAGTTGCTCTAGCTCGACGCCTCTCAACAAGATTGATAAAACTTTATAGGGTTATTAATTTACACTTGCAACCTAATAACAGTTTTATGGGGAAAAAAATGAGATCTCAGAGATCAGAAAACATTTATGAGGAATTAGTTTACACTAACCATTGTCAAAAAGTTCTATTAGAGAAAATACGGTACCTATCAGAATACAGAACACTTGGCAGCGTAGCATCAGTTAGACTGACATGATAATGCATCAAAGATTACTAGCTAACAATAAAAAGAATCCTTCTGGTCAAAATGAGGGATAAAATATTACATAACAAATTCAGGGATGACAAAAAACCCCGTCAAACCCGATACTAGTGGGCCTGCCCTGAATGAGGTGGGGATTACCCGCTTAATCAGGTATTCGGGTCGGGGATTGGGCAGGAAACTTCACCCTGGGTCAGGTATGGTACGGGTAACAAGGGCCTCGCCTCTTTTTTTTTTTTTGTTCTTTTTTTCTTTTAAAGAATTCAATATTTGTTATGGAGAACTCCACAAAATTGCATTCGTTCTAATAGAAGACGACAACTAAGATTATCTAACAAATATGACAAACAATAAAATCCTTAGTTTACCAAATATATTTGAATAATTTAACAATTAAAAAAAATTAATAAATATATTATTGTCTCACTTTAATAAATGGGGACAATAAAATAAATTATCAAAAATTGAATTACTAATAAAAAAAAAAAATCGTAAAGGGGGCAGGCCTATCCTGCCTGAAACGGGATAACGGGGTGGGGATGTTGCCCCGACTCCGACCCCTCCGGTTGCCATCCCTAGACAAATCATCAAAATGCCTTAAAAGTTATTGCTTATATTACTAATATTCAGTAGCCTAATCATGTATGCACAACAAATCATTTATAGTTGAGTGCACAATCAAGAGAATCTTGGGAAGGAGAAATATTTGCACATGGGTGTAGCTTGGAACGAAACCAGGATTAAATGATACATGTACCAAGCTGCAAAGGCAATAAAAGCATGATAAATGGCATTCAATCACGCTTGTCAGCAAACCGCTGGAAAGTTTTGGAGCCTTAGACATGTGGAGAAAGGTAAATACTAAATTTAGCTCTCCTTACAGACTAACACGCCATGAAAACCTTTACAGAAGATATCTCAACATGATTCATGTTGTGCTAATCATGAATCTCACTGGTACACACTAGTACAAACCTTCTACTTCAAAATATTAGATAATTGAGTTTTTCTCTTCTAAGGAAATTGTGTTTAATTTTCTTCATCTTTGCAGTTCAGTTAATTGAATATATTAAATATTTAGCATAACGCTTCAAGGACGGTAGATAAGGTACATCATTTAATGCAATAGGACTTGGTTGGGCTGAATCTCCACATGGTACTCTTGTGCACCTATTTCCCTGAATTAGTCTTGAGACTAGCCAAACAGTAACCAAGTCATATTTCAACAGAATCATCTAGGTTATGACCTTATCATCCGAACTTGGCTCAGAGCTCCTTCTTAGCCCTGATATGAATAAAAATCCAGTATTTTCTTTGCAAAGTTTATAGGATGTAGGGAAATAATGTTTAGATCAATGAGGGACCAAAGCTGCTATATGGACCAATGCACCAATTCTTCTAGAAGTGTGCACATATGGCCTGCATCAATTGATAAATTTATACAATAAATAGTAGCTAGGAACAAGTGAGATGTTGATCACACATCCATCTGAATTGTTTTATTCTTTTCTCTGTTTTTCTAAATAGTTGCTCTGTTTTTGGACCTTGAATCTACAAGAAAAGGGGACAACGACGAGATATTAAGTCATTTTCACACCAAATAAAATGGAGCTTAAATTTAAAACTTTATGTAAATGGTCGAAGACAACAAAAAGTATGATCACAATCCATAGGTTTCCTTTCTTTTAAAGGGAAAAAGAAAAAAAGGACAATCAAATACTTTGCATTTGAATATTTATTTCATAAAGGACAATCAACTACTTTGCATTTGAATCTTTATTTCATATACTACTTACTATATGCATAAGGTTGAAATGACTTGGACATTATTGAGTTCAGATTATCAGTGAAAGGGAAATAACCTAAATCAGAAGCATGTACTAGCTTGAAATAGAAAGGACCAGCAATCAGCAATGGCATACCAAAATAGCATTATATTAAAACCTAATTATTGCTTAGACTCATACCTCCTCCAGATTTGCGTCTTCCGAGTGATCGGTTCCTACACGCAAGCAACAAATGATCAGGTCAACACCCCAGCCCAAGAATAACTCCATTATTCCAATACTTTACCCAAATCAACAAAAATAGAAAAAGAAAGAAAACTTCACACACGCCCGCAGGTAGAGATAAGTAGACAATCGATAGTACCGATGATTGGGAGGAGCGTAGCGCCTGACGGTGGCAATATTGGCGGTAGTAGTTGCTGAATCCATGCTAGGGTTATCCAGCATTTTAAATTGAACTTCACCGCTACAACCTACACCAACAGCTAGCTATACAGTATTAAAGTACACATTGATTGCTTCTTCTGGGGAAAAAAAAAAAAAAATCGATGCTGAGCTCAGAGGATGAACAACCCACCGTCAGACGACAACGGAACTGATTGGCCGACTTTCTTCCCGACTATACACGCAGTCGCCGTGCAGAGGAGAAATGGGGAGACAAACCGAGGTTTCGATAATCGTTGGTCTAACCACACGCTTAATTTTTACTTTTGCCACGCGCTTCTCCAGAGAGTGGAAAGCACGCTTGGTCAAAGTTTAAGCCCTCATTTGAGACCATTGTATTTTTCAAAGGAATGTATTGTTAAAAAATAAATTTATGTGTAAAATTATTTTATTAAAGGATGGAATTGAAAATGAGTTTTAAAAAAATAATTTTTTAATAAAATGGAATTCAAAGACTTAAATTTTTTTTACTACTGTCAAAGTTTTACTATGGTCCAGTACTTAATTTTTGACTTTTGCTTGTTAAACGATTTAAAGAGTGGGTTTGAAAGGACTTTTACAAAGTTTATCAGATACATCTAGTATAATATAATTAAAAGATACAATTTCAAAATAAACATATTTGAAAATTTAAAAAATCGGTTCATAATTAAATAGGTAATTAAATATATTTTATTAATTAAATTAAAATCACTATACTATATAATTTATGGTCACAATTATTTACTATCACAATAAGAAAATGCTACAATCACAAATCGCAAATTTCATAAGTCACAATTTATTTATTGATCACGGATTATCAAATTAATTAGTCACACATTATTTCTCAATCACAGATCACAAAATTTATAAGGTACAATTCATTTATCTATTTCAAATTATCAAATTAATAGGTCATGTATTATTTCTCGATCAAATATCACAACTTTTATAAGTCACAATTTATTTTACGATAATAAATTAACAAATTAGTTGGTCGCAAATTATTTTTCGATCACGAATTATCAAATTAATTGATCACAACTTAACAAATTATAAGTCAAGATTACAAATTTAATCACAATTTCACATTTTTTAGGTCACATACTATTTATTGATTACAAATTATTTATTTTATCAATCACATATTATTTATTAATCACAAATTAACCAATTTATTGATCACAATCACCCAAATAATTAGTCACAAACACTCATCATTCCACCCACCACCCCAACTCCACTACCAACGCCAATCGAACGTGAAGTCACATCACAAAAACCAACAGCATTTGTGACTGTTACGTCGTCGCGGCCATCACAACCACCTCACTATCACCATCACCACCTGCACCTGTACCACCATCATTTGCAAAACACAGCAATAACCAATAAAATCACCCCAAAATACCGATTAAGCAACAGATCAAAAGAGGAATACCCCAAAACCACCCGCAAAACCTCAACGATCTGAGCACCGAAAAACATTGCTAAGCACGGTGATCAGATCGTAGCAACAAGCGTTGCTATAGAGACTATCTGAACGACTTAGATCGTTATTGCAAGAGTGCTCGCTGTTGTAAGCTGCACAGCGCGGAAGCGCTCACTGCAACCGTCGTACCGACGCTCGACGTTGTGAGCGTCAATTCCGATGCTAAAGAGAATGGGAAGATATAGAGAGAATAGAGTGTGAAGAGTGAAGAAATAGGAAAATGATTTAAGATTTGAGAGTATTATCAAGTGGGAGTTGGTGTGGGTGGGTATGTAGATTAATTTAATTATATAATATTATTATTTAATATTAAAAAATTAAATTATCAACTGATTTTTATACAAAAGAACTTTTAAACCTTATTTTTGAAATTGAAAGCTAAAAAATATAGGTGGGTTTAATTTCCACTTAAAAGTATTTAAATGATAAAAGCTTTTAAAATATTAATTATATATATATATATATATATATATATATATATATATATATATATATATATTAAAAAGAAGCT
>CAIGRN010092658.1:0-25674 GCA_903798345.1 Fraxinus anomala | reverse complement strand
ACCTCGGGAGCCAAACCTGCTATCCGTGAAACATGGGTATGAATATGAAATTGGGCGGATCCTTCAATTTTCAATCGGGTATGACAATTGTAATTAATTATGTCATTTCTAACTTTTATTTTAATTGTCTTTTGTTATATAAATTTATGAAGTTTTTGGTGTTTTAAATTTTTAGTTGGTTTTAATTGACATGTTTTTATCTTTTAACAATTTGCCATTTAATTATCATTTAACTTTTTACATGTGAATTTTTGAGAAAATAAGTTTTGAAATGCGAATGACGTACTTGTGTATCCGTGTCCAAAATTTGGACACTCTTTAGCCATGTTCTTGTATTCTACATTCTAGAAAATAAAATATTCTACACTTAGATACGCACCCATACCCTAGTTCGAGCATCATAAGTTGGACGGGTTCCTTTTTTTTTTTTTTTTTCCCTTTTGGGTTCCTATTAGTGTTTGTTGTTTAGTCGGGTATTTTAGTTGGACTATTTTGTTAGTTGTGCTATTTGTTTTTTTGCTTGAGTTTATAGGTTTGATTTCTTTTACCGGCAAAAATTGCTCTTTATGAGCATTTTACTTTTAGTTATTGGTTTAAGGCAAAGGGGATCTGTGGGGATATATTGATGAAAGTCTTCCACCGCCTGATCAAGAAAAGGACAAGGATAAGTATCTTGCTTAGAAAACCTAGGATTCCAGAATTATGGCTCGATCATTGGATTTGTTGATGTTCACATTGTTCTTAATCTTAGGCCTTACAAGTCAGCTCGAATTATCAGCTCGAACTATGTGGGAGTTCTTGAAGAAAGTCTACACTCAAAGCAACAATGCTTGGTGACTTCAGTTGGAGTTTGAATTGACACATTTTTCCATTGAAGAATTTTATTCTGATTTTTCTAATCTTTTGACTGAGTACACATATATCATCTATGCTTCAGTTTCACCGAACGGTTTGAAGGCGGTTCAAGCTGTGCATAAAGTCACCAAGAGGGATCAATTTGTCTTGAAATTCCGAACTGAATTTGAATCCATCAGATCCATTCTTATGAACCACGAATCTCTTTCAACGTTTGATAATTGTTTGGGTAAGTTACTAAGGGAGGAGCAGCGATTTATCACTGTGCCCCTTTGGAGTAACAACGGAATCAAGTGGCCCCAATTCCTGTTGCATATGCTACTCAAAGGAAAATCAAACCTCGATATATGTTTGGTGTGCAGTGTTACATTTGTAAGGGGTTTGGTCACATGGCTCTTCAGTGTCCTAAAAAAGTATGCAATTATTGCAAGAAGCCACAACATGTTAAGGAGTGTCCTATTCATCCTCCAAGCAAGACTGGAGGAGGTTATGTTGCTGCTGCCACCTTAGCCTCCAGTTTTGCTAGACCAGCTGCTCACGCTCAAGTTCCAGCCTCTCGCAGTCCTTCCCAAAACTCCGTCACTCCTGAGATGATCCAACAAATGGTTATTTCTGCTTCGTCAGCCTTAAGTGTCTCAGGTAATCCATCAACTGCTTCTAACCATATGACTCATGATCCTATGTTGTTTAGTTACCTTAGACCGTACACTAGTACTCATTGCCGATGGTAACACTCTTCCTATCTCGACCGTGGGTGATAAATCACTAGATTTGCCTAATGTTTGTCTCTCGTAGTTTATCAACTAATCTTGACCAACTGGTTGATAACAGTTGCATCGTGTGATGTAGAATGAATTAGAATGTTAGGATGAATTAGAAGAAAATAGAGAAGGAGAAGAAGAAGAAGAAGAAAATAGGTAAAAAGATTGGGAAAGAAACATGGGAGGGAAGAAATCGGGAAATAAAAACAAAGAGGAAAGAAAACATGGTAGCCGCCAACTTTAATTTTTCATTCAATCATCAACTAATTCAATCAATAATGAAAAATCCTATAAATAGCAAAAATATAACTTGAAGGGTTTGGGCCAACCCGCTACTACAAGCCCAATAATAAAAAATATAAACAATAAATCCAATAATAATAAAAATAAATCTCGATCTCGATGATGTCCGCATCAACTCTCCCGAGTGGGAGAAAAAAAACTCGAAATTGTCGAGTGAATAAACTTCTACCACAGAGGACGATCTTTCGTAAAAACCAAATATCGAAACGTGAAGAAGCCACAAGGGAGAAAGAAATGTGAAGAAAAGGAAGAAACGTGGTAGCCGCCAATTATAATTTTCATTCAATCAATAATTAATTCAACAACAATGAAAATATCCAATAAATAGTAAAAAAAACCCAACTTGAAAGGCTTGGGCCAACTTGCTACTACAAGCCCAATAATAGGAAACATAAATAATAAAGTTTAATAACAATAAAAATAAATCCTGATCTCGATGATGTCCCGATGATGTCCGGATCAACTCTCCAAGGGTGGGAGAAAAACTCGACCATGTCGAGTGAATAAGTTATAAAGGTTGCAATCAATCGCCCAACTACAAATTAAGGGGTTGAATGAGTTTCCTCCGACGTCCGTAAAAGCGTATCAGCGGTGGTCTGAATCTAGTGTCTCCACCAATGTCCTCTGGATGCGTGGAAGGAGAACTGGGCAAAGGAAGATTCTGCCGACTCCGATAGAGCTCCAATAAGTCTGGGTCAAGCTGCTGTAGTGTCTCTCTAGTAATCCATGTGCAATCAGACTCAGACCGATCAACCCAACGAACAAGGAAGCGTTGAACATCCCCATCTTTAGTCAACATAATCTGTTCATCTAAAATAGCATCAATTTTATNTCTTCAACATTGAAAGTATGGTGGTAGCCAAGATGTGACGGAAGATCAAGAACATATGCATTTGGGCTGCATAAAATCCTGGATTGATTTCCAATTGTAAAGTCAATTTATTTCCTTTTAGATTCCTATAAACTTCTATAGATGAAAGACAAACACGAGGAAGAATTCATTCCGCAAAATTGGCATTGAGATGGGTCCTGCATCATCACATAAATCAACTTTTGGTTCTATTTATGACGGTGTTACTTTGTTTCGTGATTTGAAAGACATTAGTATATGTTCTTCCCATGTAGTCTTGTTTATCCTCAAAAGAAGAACTCAAACTATTCTGTTTTATCTGAAACTTGTTCACGTGAACTAACAAAGAATAAGTTGACTAGTACTGTAAAACTAATCTTTCATATTTACATGGTCCATAAAATAAAATGCATTCTATTAAGTTCTGATTTATTTTCAACTGAATATAACTCCAGGATGAGTTGATGAGCAACGAGCAGCTGTTCTTTGGCTTGTCTCAGGCTCTTCGTAAGTTTCCAAAAGAAATTGGTAAGCATATGAATAGAAACAGAAAGCATAGAATTTATGCATCTTATACTTCTCAATGGCTGACTACTGTATTTGATCTGATGCATACAATCTGATGCTCCATATCCAGATAGGGTTCTGTGTCATTTCTGCTTCAAACCAAAAAAAGTTACCAACGAAGTATTGGCCCTCGACAATTCACGGAAGAGCCAAATTTTGATATCAAGCATTATTCTTCTGAAAACGGCTCTAGAGGCCTTACCACTAGTGTCCAAGGTGATTGATTTTCCCCTTTACAGGTGTATATTTTATTACTGAGTACATGAGTTTAGGAAATTCTTACGATTTCAACCCTATTAGGTGCTTAAGGATGCTAACAGTTACCTACTCAAAAATGTGTACAAGTCCATATGCGAGAATGAAAAATATGCTTTCATGAGAAAAAGGTATAATTTCTAGTTGGCTTCTTCTTTTAAATTGTGTATGTTTATCTGCTGTGCATGTTGACATAAACCATTTTTCCATTCCGATGAAGAAATTAGCTAGACAGGATTTTGCATGTTGGATGAGGAATGATGTAATGAGAATTTTAGTTTACCTGTTCTATTTTTTGTCTCTCAAATGAATCTGCTTGTTCAAGGCAGATTAAGGAGAATCAAATGGTAGTAGATTTGTTTTGCATTCATGCAACGAAAAGTGAACCTCTATCTTTATCTCTACAAAATTACCAGCAAGCCACTAGGTATTTCTTTGTGCATTCTCTCTCCTCCTCCAGCTGCTTCTACAGCAGTAGTTCTACACCTGTAGTAAAGTGAAAAATGCTATTTATATCAAATTTAGCCAGCTCTGATTTTTTCTCATAATCTTTAGTGTCATGCATGCTCTGTTATATATGTGGCCTTTCCTTGGCATCATTTGAAAAGCACTTTTTTATTGCCAGCAACAAGCTTGACGATGAAACATATTACCATTATGAAATTGACTTTTGTTATTAATATGTGTTGGAAGTCATTCCTTGTTTTAGGGAATTATAGTTTTCTATCATGATTTTTTTCCTATAATTATATAGGCCATAATTTTTACAAGAGGTTGATGGAGTCAGCCACTACCTTTTGTATATAGGGGTGTAATGCTGAGGTATATTAAAAAAGAATGGTACCGAACTTTCAGCCTTGTTTGTCGTCTACTTTAGTGTAGCCTTTATATTAATCATGGTTGACTGACTGGAAATTCTTAATGCCGTCAAATGCAAAAATTTGGCCAAGTATTGAATGTGAAATTTAGCTTGTAAACTAAGGTTAGTTACAACTATATCTTAGATCCAACTTATCTTATTTCAAATAGGATAATCTCTCATCTAGTGTGCACGTTCAAGGGTAACGGTCACATGTGGATGGCCAAGAACTCACTGTGCTGCAGATGATTAGCTTGACTATTGAGCAGACTGACTTTGGGCGGTCAGATTTGTTGGAAGGAAATGGCCCATAGGGAGGTGATTATTGTTCACACAGCACACCCTTGCAGTTGTGGTTGTAAAATGGAATGCTCCTTTATTTGATAATTAAATGGTTATTGAAGATTTTGTGGAAGATTTCCTTAGATAATCTTCTGTAATAATTGTAATTAGGCTAGTTGACTTTGTTTTCCTAAAGTAGTTTTTCCCCCTAGAATAGTTAAATGCATAGGCTCTATAAATTCACCATTGTATGCAGTTGTTGATATATGAAATAAAAATAATAAAAATAAAACGTTTTTCATTAATAAAGTTTGGAGTTTGTGCTTTTCATTTACTTTGTAAACACTGATGCATTGTTGTGGGCAGACTGAGTGAGATTCTTAGTGCCATCACACGGCAAAAATTTGGTTTAAGTATTGACCCCTGCGACAATATCCATATTTTAATTTGTAATCTCAATACTAGCCCATATTTTTTTGCCATTCTCCAACAACTCTTTTTTTCTAAAACTCATTTTCAACCGCACGTTCTTACAATAAAATTTTTTTGCACGTAAATCCAAAACTTTCCCTTCTTTTTAACTACACCTTCTTCTTAAAAATTACTAATTCAAAACTCATTTTTCCCAAATAACTCTTTTTAATGGGCATCAAACAAGGGCTTAGATGAAAAATATTTTGATTTCCAAACAGTACATACGAGCTATGGACTTGTGTGGTAACGAGGCAAATCTGAATTGTTGATCGTCAATCTTTGACTTGATGGTTCTCTCCTGTTCATGAAACTGAACGTCCGTTACAGTCGAAGCTAAACATTATAGGTTATGACTCGAGTCACTTGACTATAATTCTACTACAATAAAAGCCAGAAAAAGTAAATAAAATTTTCCGAGGACCGTAATGTATGATGACCATTACATGATGTTTGCTATGAACTCATTGGCCAGTAATCTAATGTGGATGGGAATTTGTTTAGCATTTTAACAATTGAGAGCATTGTGTTTATTTTAGGATTGGAGAGGTGATTGATGAAGATGTACTTCATGCAAGAGTTCCATTTGTTGCACGAACACAACAGTGTTTTGCTGTCAAGGCAGGAATGGATGGACTTCTAGATATTGCAAGGAGATCTTTCTGTGACACCAGTGAAGGTTTTCTGCCGTATAATGGGTTCTGATTCATATCTTTATATTTCATTTATAATTATCTAATCAACGCCTCATCCACAGCAATATACAACCTGGCAAATAAATATCGTGCGGATTTTAATCTGCCAAATTTGAAAATTCCATTCAACAATAGGCAAGGCTTCTACTTCAGTATTCCACAGAAGGACATACAGGGAAAAATTCCTAGCAAGTTCATCCAGGTTCTCAAGAATATATATTTATTTTAACATATCCTTGAATAAATTCTTTTGATGTTTTCCTGTGTTATTATTGAATATCAGGTCATAAAACAGGGAAACAACATACACTGCTCTTCACTTGAACTTGCTTCTGTGAGTATCATGAAAACATTTTGGTCATTTGATATACAGATTTGTCACATATACTAAATTGAATCTATTCAGATTTTGCTAGTGCACATGTATTGGCTAAGTTCATGTATTTTAACAACTACAAACTAAGCCTCATTTCCCAATAAAGACCAATTCATATGTTAGTGTATATTAATTTAGAATATCTGACTTGAGTGGAATAGAAATAGTAATAAAAGTCCAATCATTAACCTACTTGTCATAAAGTAACCGGGAGAATTTAGTACCTGTAATGAAAACGGTACTTCAGTAATTACATTTTCCAATATTAAAAAATGTTCATCGCTCACGAGTTCGTGGTTCCAAACTTCTGTAAAGCTAAATAAACATGCTTCTTAAACTACCATCATTGTCACCTTTTATCACTTGACTAATAATGTCTTGTTGATATACTTGTAATTCATAGTGAAATCGAGGAATCAGAATCATCATTTTAGTTGGGAAATTCAAAAGCTACACATCCCTAAGTTGATTGGTAGATTAGGAACTATATTAGGAAATAACTATATAGAAATTTTATTGGTTTAGAGTGTCACAAGAACAAAAAATGAAGTCACTTAACCCCTCCCAAACATTTACATGTACAAGCTCAACTATTGGTATCATTACCACCTTTCTTAATTGGATTTTTCCTTTTTTTTTTTTCATACTATGATTGTCAATATCTTCATCTACAATAAGAAGGGATTGGTATCTAGCTGAATCCTATCGAAATTGGACCATCAGTATCAAGTTTGCAGAGACTTTTGGTGCTTGGCAGGGAGTTTGACTCAATTAGCTTTCTACATATATATTTGTGTATAACTATTTTGTTAATACCATGTCTTCACCATCAATTAGAATTTTCATTTAACAGCATGTTTGAGCTCCATTTTTTTTTTTAATCCAAAACATTAAAATTGTATCCTTCGAATTAAACAAAATCAACTATCAAATAAACATGTACTTGAACGTAAATGAAGCTAATTAATCAATTGGAAGATACAAAACTTAATGCTTTTTGTTCTTCCAATGCTGCTGGCAGCTCGCATCATCATCCTGCCACAATTCCAATCGACCTAAACTAACTTGTAAATTATCGTAAGAGTGAACATTTAAAAATATTCAGTAAGATATGTACAGTTTCTATACACAATTTCTAACAATAAAATAGACACTTCGTACCACTTTTCATATTAAGTGAATAAACAAAAAGTATAAGGAAACAAACAATTTGTACGTTATGTGCCTTACCTTGACAAATCAAAAGAATTGAAATAAAATATGAATTCTTGGTTGCTTAATGTAAAAACCACTTTTCTACCTCTATAATTTGTTGTGTGTATATATAAAGTTTTTAGGTGGTGAATAATGAGACCTTTACCCAGTATTTATAGTTAAAAGAAATTGAGTTTTGGTACAATTAGAATTAGGACCGTGTATCACAAGTAGAAATTGGATAAGAAATAGGTTTCACTTTATAAGTTATGCTATTTTATCATAATTATGGTTCTAACCAATCCTAATATGACACGTGCAAGCATTTAATTTGATTTCAAATTAATAGAATTTGCATTGTATTTAAATAAATGGTTTTTACTCAAATAATAAAGCAATCATTTTAGCTACAAAAGGATAGAATAGTCGTGCCCTATAAGTAAAGTGGGACAAGATTTGATTTTGCACGTATCAATCCTACTACAATACTAATTAATTCCATTGTACCTACCTAACGATGTTGGAATTGTATCTATTTATTAGTTGTATAAAAAAAATTGATTGTATCTATCCAAAGCGCTCGTGGTTGTCGACCAAGATAATTCATTAACTAATTTTAATTAAAATATAATCAAAAAGTAGAATTTGGTTGACAGTAAATAAAGTTTGGAATATATCAAATATATAATTAACACTTATCAAAATCAAAATAGGATTACCATATATACTACACGTGAAATCATGGTTGTCATAAATCTAAAATCATAAACCAACTTTAAATAATTACCAATAAAAGATAACTTCTTTCATATCTTGGGTCTAACTTATCTAAATTAACATTTTCTCAAGTCCATGGTGCGTCATTTAATACAAACTACCCAACGAGCGTAATATTGATATACTAAAATTTGCTATATCAAAATCTAATTATTTAGCCAAAAAAAAAAAAGAATTAATACCTATTTCGCTCTAATCCTTTAACTTCCAAAAGAAAAAAATGTATATATCTAGAGCAAAATAATTCTATTTTAAAAAATTTCGAGGCTTTACAATCTCCCTTCTTTAAAAGGAATTTCGTCTTCTATAATTACTTGTGTTCGGGTCCTTTGTTGCCTAGTCCCGAGTTAAAGCAAAAACTCTGGCCTTTATTTTCCTTTCTTGCTCATTATCTTTCTTCGAAGGGGCTTCTTTGCAATTTTTAGCAATATGACCTATCTTACCTCATCGATAGCACAAATTGCTCCTAAATAAACATTCACTCCTATATGTCTTGTTGAAATTTGGACAGAGCGAAACAGCTTGTCCAAAACTTGATCTAATGTTAATTTTCTTGTTCCGTGCATCTCCTCTCTTCGTTGGACTCATTCCATTTTCGCTTTCCCATACACTTGGTACTTTGCTAAAATGTTTGGTAAATCTCTAATCTATTTGAGATTGCTTGGGCCGTTTGCAAAACCCGATTGTATGTGGTGAATTGGTGGGATGCCATTATTCCAACAATCTCCGGACGTAGTCCCAGTTTGATCCTCCTTGCTTTCTTTGCCTCCATGTCTACTAAGTGCGGTGCATACCTAGATAGTTGTTCGAGCTTTCTTTCATACTCATCAAGCTTCAACTGCCCCATTTAAGTTGAAGAAAATGTTTCATTTCGATCTCTCAGGGTTTGTGTGAAATATTTTCTCATTACTTCTTCTTTGAATTGTGTCCAAGTGAGAGCACGTTGTTGTGCTTCAGTTCTAGTGCGCAAGGTAAACTCCCACCAATGGCTTGCTGCATCAACCAACATGAACTCTACACATAATACTTTTTTAGCATCAGTGCATGAGAGATGTTTGAAGATTCGCTCCATCCCTCTTATCCATTCTTCGGCTGCTAGGGGTCTGTCTTGCCATTGAAGGTTGGGGACTTGTAACGGCGAAACAGTTCAATAAAAATAATTTATTCAACAAAAATATGGATTATCCATGAACTTGAACTAAACATTAAAATTTTATTGTTCGAAATAATTGTACTCAACTACTATTTAAATAAATATCCTTGAACATAAATTAAACTAATTAATCAATTAGATATAGAAAGCCTATTAATTTGATTTCTTCAAATCCTCTTGGCAGCCCGCATCACCATCCTGCCACAAATTCAATTGACTCGAACTAACCTGTAAATTTTTTTTGTAAGAGTAAGTATTTAAAAATATGCAATAAGATACGTGTAGTTTCTATACACAATTATATTACAATAAAATAGAAACTTCATACAACTCTTCTCTTATAAACTTCATGCCTTTTTAAATGGGCCATTTTATTTTTTAAGTAGGGCCCTTTTTGATGGAAAAATCAAATTTTAAATGGACCCTTTTAAATGAGGTGCACGCCTCATGCTCTATGAGGCGCGTGCCTCAAGATTTAGAGGCGTGAGCCTCATATTTTTTTTGCCTCAAAGAACCGCCTCGAGGCATCATAGAGGCGCCTCACAGATGCCTTTTTAAACCATGCAACCGAGAATTGAAGTCTAAAAGGAAAACAATCCCCTAAATAAGGAAAAATAAATTATCCTACTTAACAGTGGAAACAATTTATGTACCATATTTATTCGTTATGGGATTTTATCCCTTAACAAGAGTAGAATTATTTTATTCTGGATTTTTTTTTTTTGGAAGTTAAGGACTAAAGCAAAATATGTATTAATTCTTTTTTTTTCTTCGGCCAAATAATTAGATTTTCATATAACGAGTTTTATTATTTCAATATTGGGTAGTTCGTATTAAATAATGCACCATGGATTTAAGAAAAAGGTTGATACGGATAAGTTAGACCCAAGATATTGAAGTCCAAATAAGTTTACCTTTAATTTGTAATTTATTTAAAGTAAGTTTATGATTTTAGTTTTATGATAGCCATGATTTCACATTAGAAAAAATGGTAATCTAATTTTGATAATTGTTAGTTATGATCCTATTTTGATTTTGTTAAGAGTTAACCATATATTTGATATATTCCAAACTTCACTTACTGTTATCCAAATTCTACATTTTGATTATATTTTAATTAAAATTAGTTAATGAATTATCTTGGTTGGCAACCACGTGTGCCTTGGATAGATACAATCAATTTTTTTTTTTAAATAACTAGTAAATAGATATAATTCTTAGATAGGTATTATGAAATTAATTAGTGTTGTGGTAGGACTGATACATGCAAAGTCAAATCTTATCCCACTTTACTTATAGGACACGACTATTTCATCATTTTGCAGCGTGTAATGATTGCTTTACTATTTGACTAGAAACCATTTATTTAAATATAATGCAAATTCTATTACTTTGAAATCAAATTACATGCTTGCACGTGTCATATTAGGACCGGTTAGAAGCATAATCAGGATAATAGCATAACCTATAAAGTGAAACCTATTTCGTATCCAATTTCTACTTGTGATACATGACCCTAATTCTAATTGTACCAAAACTCAATTTCTTTTAGCTATAAATACTGAGCAAAGGTCCCATCATTCACCACCAAAAATATTTATATATACGAACGGCAGATTGTAGAGGCAGAAAAGTGATTTTCACTTTAAGCAGCAAGAATTCATATTTTATTTCAAAAACTTCTTTTGATCTGTCATGGTAAGATACATAACGAGCAAGTGGTTTGTTTCATTATACTTTTTGCTTATTCAATTAAAATGTAAGAATTGCCTGTAGATCTTCGGGTTCGACCTAACGAAATGTGAACTTTTTTGAGTTCTTTATAACGAAATGTGAAATCTTTTGGGAATTCAAAATACTAATGATGGGTGTCTCGTTTGATCACCGAAATACTCTATATGAAAAAGTGGTATGAAGTGTATTTTATTGTTATATAATTGTGTATGAAAACTGCATGTATCTTACTCGGTATTTTTAAATTCTCATTTTTATAATAATTTACAGGTTAGTTCATTGAAATTGAATTTTTAATAATACTCTATGGTTTATGAAAATTGGGGTGTTATAGATTCAGAGGCATAGTTCCTATATGTGTGTATAAGTGAACTCTTCGGGATAATTATCCATTTGTGGATGCATATTATACCCAAAAATATTAATTTCATTTAGGTGTCTATCCCAGATCTTTAATCATGTTTATCTGCCTTCACTCATTACTTGAAATTTGCAGTTAAATGTAAGGAACAAGTCTGCAGCGAAAGAATGCTATACTAGGACAGAATTATGCCTGGAAGGTTGGTCTCAAGTGCTTAAGGAACACGTCTTCTTGGGCATTTTTTGTACATGTTTACTTCAATTATATCAACAATGAACTGTAAAATACATTACAGACTTATTGGGGGCAACTTGACTATGGCTGGTGAACCTTTCCTAGGCAATTATCCTTTTTATTTTTATTTTTTCCCTCTTGAACTCATGATGAGTTAACCAGGACTTGTGTTGTAAGTAGCATACCCAAGATGTTTGATTTTGGAAAGGTTCAAACCTTCCCCATTTTATAAATATTTAAGGTATGTGTATTAGAAAAAGGATTTCTGTGTTTAGATTATTTGAACGATGATATATTAGAAATTCTAAAGGATTGAGTCGAGCTTTTTGTGTTTTGTTGGTCAAAGATATACAATTAAACTGGAGTTATACTCTCATTTTTATTTAACCTTTTAATTCATTTTCTTTACACTAGAGAACCACTTTGTTACCTAATTATTATTCTATTCTATTTCAACATTGATTAGAATCTCTTTTTCTATTGAAACACACACACTTTTAAGTACATCCGGGTGGGTAGCTAAAGTTTATGATGTGTTTGTAATTCCATTTATTTAGTACGACTAATTGATGTTTCTTTCAGGACAAATGTATGCTCATCAGTGTGTTTTAACCGTAAATCAGCAGTCAAATACTTTATAATTGAATCCTAGTTTTGTCAGCTGAGCAATTATCAGATTTAACCACGGTTCTTTTGTGTAACATGCAGCTCTAATGGATGACATACGTGAAGATGTGTCTGTGCTCACTCTTCTTGCAGAAGTCTTGTGCCTTCTGGATATGATAGTCAATTCATTTGCCCATACAATATCCACAAAGCCAGTTGACAAATATACTAGACCTCAATTTACATGTCAGCACATTCATAATTGGTTTGTTTTCCATCATCACTTAGAATTATGATAATGACTTCACAATGTCCTCATCTTTTGGATAGGTGATGGTCCTTTGGCAATGGATAGTGGACGGCATCCCATCCTAGAGAGCACACACAGTGACTTCGTTGTATGTTACAATTACATTCTTATAAATTTAATCACATGGTCAAGTTCTTCCTGAAAAAAAAAATCTATATATTTCCTTTTGAACAAGAATGACATGGATAATTATTTTAAGATTGGCGATCTAATTTCTTTTTCAGGCCAATAATATTTTTCTTTCTGAAGCATCAAATATGGTTATTGTCTCTGGCCCAAACATGTGAGGCAGTTTACTTAATTTCTCTGCTTTGACATATATTATTAGTGCTCGAAGTGTTGATACTTGATAAACACTTGTCTTGCAAGACTAACCGGTAATTCTGCCAGATGATTAGTAATGAAAAATAATCCATGGTAAATACAACATATTTCTTTCATTAACAGAACAAGACAGCCATGAATTTCTTAGTAGGCACTAAAAAGTAGTCATAAACTGTCATTGTGTCATTGGCTGTCTTAGGTGACCACCACCCATATATTTTCAATGAAGTTATGACCTTAAACTTGATATCTTCAAATTTTCCATTCATTTCTTGGCATAATGGTGACATGAATCTCTGTTGATCCAAACTAAAGCCTTACACATCCGTAGAAGCAAAATATTTACCATAGACAAGAAAGGTGTTGTAACGACCCAAAGTTTTTCCTTGAATCATTAAAATGTATCGTAAAATAAAACTTAACTTTCATAAAAATATAACTTTTGTTCCAATTACAATAATTGAAAAAAAAAAAAGAAGAATTACTAAATCATAAAAGTAAAATAACAAATTGTTCAATAATACTTTTATTATACCACCAGTGGCCAATTCCAAACTTCAACGCCTCGAATTTCAATTGCCTATCATAAACAATGAGATGAATCTCAATAAGTGAGCCACATAAATCGTAATTCATATTTAAAATTTAGAAATTCTTAACGTACATAAGAAGACACAGGAATTAAAAACCGAACTTAGGTGGCCATAATCCCCATATATAATCATAACTTACATAGGGAGATGTGAATTAAGAACCGTACTTCGTTGCTATAATTCTCGTGTGTAGCTCTACTGAACTTCGGCCCCTTGAACTTACACATGTAGGACCCATATCATATTCACAAATCAAATTTCGTATTCTAAAGTATGAAAAGCGATTCAACATACAACGTATGACTAAACTTACATTGATAATTACAAGAGAATCGTAGTAAATACGTATAGGAGAATTTAACTTCTTCAACAAGTCATACTTTGTGTGTTTGTTGTGATTTAGTTGTGGTATTTTTATAGGTGTAGGGGTACCAGAAGGAAAGTATCATAATGGTATCCCTATAATTGTGCACTAAATAAGGTAATGAATTATACTAATTATATAATTTAAATCAATCTATCATAATTAATTATATATATATATATATATATATATACACGCTCGTAATTTTAGTAATCATATAATTTAAAATTAATAAATTATAATTATATATAATTATACATGCATAGATGCAATTAATTATATTAATACTATTATTTAACGCAATCAATCATAATTATATATATTATATATTCACACATATATGGTAGTTTACTTATTTAGGAAGGAATCTTGCTAACTTATCTTTCACATATAAGGAATACTTAATTCCATCTAATTTTTCATATATATATATATATATATATATATATATATATATATATATATATATATATTAGTAGGAAATTACACTTGTAGTCCCTCAACTATTAGCCGATATGCAATTTGATCCCCTGACTTTCATCCTCTTGCACTAAGGTCCTAATTTTATAATTAACGACTATAAAGGATTTTGGGGTATTATAGGAGTGTTCTGTTTAAATGGTGAGAAAAAGACCCAGCACTTTTTTAGGTACTTTAAGGACTTGGGTTCAAGGGTTATCTTCACCCAATTATGAATTTTCCCTTGTGAAGCTTTTGATGAAAAAGTACATCTGGTTCCACATAACGGGCATTTTGAAGTTATAATATTAAAAATAAATATGTTGTCCAACAACTTAAGCTTTTAGAAGAGGTGGTTCAATGTTTTTACCTTTGTTGTACTAAAACTAATATTTAAATGTTGAATCCTGACTTAACCTAAGTCGCTATATAGGCACATTTAAATAAGTTGCTTTTGTTCTACTCTTTCTGCAACTTTTGTCCACGACACTCTTATATACACTTTTAGGAATAATCCGGTTCAAATAAATTTCATTTTGATGTAAAAGCTCACGATCTTGCTCACATAAGCTACAGCTAATTCTGTTATGTTTTGGAATGATCATTGTCATATATTGTTTTATTGCAGGAGTGGAAAGAGTACTTATCTTCAGCAAGTTTGCTTGATAGTCATCCTCGCTCAAATTGGTTGTTATGTTCCTGCCCGCTTTGCAACTTTGAGAGTAGTAGATCGTATATTTACGAGAATGGGGACTACAGACAGCCTTGAATCAAACTCTAGCACTGTAATTCTCAAGCTTTTAATTAAGTGCTGTCCTTGTCTTTATGTTTCCATATGAATAATGACATTATGACATACGCTTCATCTGCCTGCCACCAAGAAAATAGAAATGAAAAGTAAAAAAAGGAAGCAGAAGGAGAAAAGAAAAAAATGCAGCAAATATCAGAGACTTGTCAAATAAACGTGGAAGAATTTTTAGGTTATTTATTTACTTTAATTGAGATGATAGTTTTCTCATAAGTTACTTGATTTTACCTAACTCTTAGTAAGTCAACGATACTTGGAATTGCCCATCCATTCTAGTATCAAGTTATTTGGAGACCTTGTCTACTACAATTCCTAGAAAGCTATAGCAGAGTCTGAGTAACTTTTGAGGTTTATCCATTTTTAGAGTTTATACATCAAAGAGTGAGTCTAGCTGTCATTTACCTGCTGAGTTGCTTTCTGGAGGAAGGGAATATTTTTGCTGGTACAATCTTTTTCAAGACTCAACCTCCATTTGGATAAATTAAAAATGATTTAAATTGATTTATAATTGATCAAGTTTCATTTTCAACCACACAGAGAAATGGACCCACCACTTTTTAACCACACATTCTATTTATAAATCATTTATAATTTATTCCAGCAGTGGCTTACATTTGGTGAAGAAATTAAAGAAGCCTTAGACAGACTGCTTAGGTCTATCAACTTTCAACACTATCACGAAATGTAGGTTTATTTTCGTAGTAGTATAACAACAGTGGGAGGTAGATGTAAAAGGTTTTACTTTCAGACCAAGATACCATTTTACAAACTTTTTCAATCCATAACTGTCAGATAATAGCTTTCTTTTATCTAATTTTTCTCATGGACATAGGGCTGGACAAAACTTCCGAACCAAATAGGACTTAACCGAACCTAACCGAGCGGTTCTTCATAAGTTAAATACCCGAACGGACATCTTAATTGAGAACCGATGGGTTTGAGTCGGTTCTAGACCGAAAATCGAAGAACCGAATAAGAACCGAATTTAAATAATTTTTATATTGAATTATTAAATTATTTTAATTTTTTCTAAACAAATTAGCAAATTAATTAAACAAACTAGCCAAATCCAGCCAAATTAATTTTTCATTAGCCCAACATTTGGGCCTTATCCTTATCCTTCCCCTTAAAAATTAAATCAAATAGTTGGTAAGTATTACAAATACTTAAAATTATTTTATTTTTAAAAATTTTAATTTATATTTCATTTTCTTTATGTATGCTGCTTGAAGCAAATGAATTATTGATATGGATCACCGATATTTTAATATGAGTATCTACTTTTTCGTATTTGTATATATTGAATAAATCTTATTGGACAGCTTGTTATTTATATGTTTTTAAATTGGACTACGTTAATTTGTAAATTTATCTAATTTTTCTCATGGACATAAGGCTGGACAAAACTTCCGAACCAAATAGGACTTAACCGAACCTAACCGAGCGGTTCTTCATAAGTTAAATACCCGAACGGATATCTTAATTGAGAACCGATGGGTTTGAATCGGTTCTAGACCGAAAATCGAAGAACCGAATAAGAACCGAATTTAAATAATTTTTTTAATTTTTTATATTGAATTATTAAATTATTTTAATTTTTTCTAAACAAATTAGCAAATTAATTAAACAAACTAGCCAAATCCAGCCAAATTAATTTTTCATTAGCCTAACATTTGGGCTTTATCCTTATCCTTCCCCTTAAAAATTAAATCAAATAGTTGGTAAGTATTACAAATACTTAAAATTATTTTATTTTTAAAACTTTTAATTTATATTTCATTTTCTTTATGTATGCTGCTTGAAGCAAATGAATTATTGATATGGATCACCGATATTTTAATATTAGTATCTACTTTTGGTATTTGTATATATTGAATTAATTTAATTGGACAGCTTGTTATTTATATGTTTTTAAATTGGACTACATTAATTTATAAAAGTTACATATGAACATGTCATTAATTATTATTTTAATATTAGTATGTACTTTTTGGTATTTGTATACATTGAATTAATCTTATTGGACATGACAATTTATATGTTTTTAAATTGGGCTACGTTAATTTGTAAAAGTTACGAATGAACATGTCATTAATTGTATTTATGTAGTGTTGTTGTAAATTTTAAAAAATTTAATTATGATACGGAACCGAATAGAACCGAATGGAACTGAACCCGAATGGTTCCATAATTATATTTGGACCCGAGGGTTCCATTTATTAAATACCTGAAAATTTTGGATCGGTTCGGTTCTGAAGAGAACCGAACCAAACCGATCCATGTCCAGCCCTACGTGGACATTAAGCCATCATATAATACATTTGCCTAGCCTGACAGAACGTGGATAATAACTTACCCCAGCTCTTCCTATAATGTTTTAAGTGTGAAGCTCAAATACACGAGGCCAGAAAAGTAAAATATAATTTTTGCCAACAATTTACACAAGGAAAAAAACAGAAAATGCAGTCCAAGGAGTGCACAACTAAGCCAACCCAAAGTTTATGTCTTAATGAAGGTCTCACATATGGCGCATCTCAAGCAAGAAGCCTCGGCAAAATAATAGTTGCAGAAAGACCTATCCACCTTCCCAAAAATCATGAACTTTATTTGATTAAACTTCAGTTGGTATCTAAAGTTAATAGAGAGAACTTTCTTGGAAGTATAGATTCGCTAAGACCAAATTATAAGCCAACCCGAAGTCTTAAATATCATTACCTTATTCATATCAATCCTACAACCAAAATTTTCATGTACACTTCCATATCTCTAGTTACCTTTCACCACACGGCTCAAAGCTTCCTGACAAAAATCTTATCTTGATTAGGGATTGCATCATTGATGTCTTCTCAAATTCATTGCTTCGTTGCTTTTTTTAATCCTATTTGTAGAGCATGACACAAATAATACTAGTTCGCTCTTCTGCTAAATGAAGTCTAACTAGTATAATCCTATCCTTGACCAGTTCAAATTCTACAACCTCATTTTTAAACCTAGTAAAATAATTACTCTGATCTCATTTCTATTTTTTTATTGCATGCACTTATGATTGATTACATTTACTCTATTAATAATTTCCATAAACTTCATCTATTATTAGACAAGTTGCAAAACAAAGTTCTTGTTATATTTATTCCGTCTGGTCGTGCTTATTCTGGGATTTTTAGCAACTTTTGGACCGTTATACAGTGCAAGCGGGTCCCTACCAGCCAAAATTGTTGAAAAAAAAAGCAGCAATCTTGTTTTTAATTTAAATTACCAGAAATGCCCTGCTGAAGAGGATTGAATGTAAAAATAAAGGGGTACATAGGTCATTTTCCACTCCACTTAATTGTTGGGTAAGGAAGCAGTCAATAGTTTCTACTAGTATGAGACCCGCTTGCACTATATAACAGTCCAAAAGTTTCTAAAAATCCCAGAATAAGTGCAACCAGACAGGGGCTTAGTTTGCAACTTACTAAAGCTGGTTTCCATATTCATTACCAGAGATTTTGTGGAGCCTGGTGGGTCCACTAAAATTCAACTTGTTTATCGGTGGTAATCACCTTCCAAACATAAATTTTTTGCTAAATGAGGCTGAAAGTCAAATGGTTGTACAATTTAACGTTTAGCCCTTGGCATCTTTGAAAATAACTTGTATAGGCGAAGAGAGCTCAGGATGCGGTTTTCAAACAGATCTGCATGAAGGTTAAAGGAAAATATATGAGATTAGATGTGACAATGAATGTCCAGTAAAGTGCCATTAGTGTCATTTGATCATTTAATGATAAAAATCTCAATTGTGCTAGAGATATTTTATATACTGATCAAGGACATTGTTTTGGAAAAATATTCTTTTGTGCAGTTTATGACAGAGATGAAAGAGACAGCTTTCATCCTGCAAAATGTTTCTCATAGGTATATTAACCATCCAGTTTTTTTTTTTTTTTTTAATTGGTACCTGGAATGAGGGTCGATTTCTCTAATAAGGTCTGACTTAGCTTCCCATGTGATATTCAGAAGTCTGATTGTTATGGATGAATTGGGGAGAGCAACGTCTTCTTCTGATGGGTTTGCAGTTGCATGGAGTTGCTGCGAGCATCTACTGGCACTAAAAGCGTAAGTTCTCTACAACTATTTATTCTTTCTCTTAATCTTGCACAAAGAAGACAACTGAGAAGGCCAATAAGGAACTCAAAATATTTCTCTTCAAACTGGAAACCTCATAGACAAGACAACTATTTATATTGTCTTAAGCTTCAACAAACAATTTAGATGTATATAAGACCTAAAGCAAGATTCAAAAATCGAGTTTCTTGACTATAATGTAGAACTTTAGAACAGTTTGTGAGTGTAAAAACAATTATGATGGCTATCTTTTTGGAAAAAAACATTGTTTTGAATAATGAATTTTTGGAGAATGTATGGTTAAAAGTAGGAAAAAGTTGTGTTTACGTGTAGAATATTTTATTGTGTGAATGTGTAGTTGAAAATGAGTAATAGAAAAAGAGTTCTGAAAGAATTAGAGACAAACTAGCTAATTATCAAGAAAGTGCGCGGAATTTATTTTGATCTTGCTGCTGTCTCTTGCATCATCAAGAGAGCTATAGTTTTACTGTTTTGAGATTTTTTTAAAATTACAGCTGGCTTTTCCGAGTGCTATGTATTTCTGGCTAGTATCATTGTCAGTGATGTTCTCGTGAATTACTCGTTTGTTCTTTTCATTTTTGAGATATTTTCTTGTTAACAATAAATCTTCTCCTCTTAGGATTCGGTTTCCATCAGACAATGGTCTCTTAATAACTAAGTTGTCTTTTTTAAATCCTAATCGAAAACACTTTCTAAGAAGCCTCTCATTTTAGAATTTCAGTATTGCTGACCTTTCCATTTTGTGTTAGATATGTTTTCTCAGGGATTTTTGAGAGCACCTTCTTTAAGAATTATCCATATTTCTTTGTCAAAGATGTCTAATTGGCTGATCACCATAATGATAGTATTCTGTATTCTTTCATCCAATCCTGCCCAGTTCAAAACTTTCAGTTGTGTCATGCGTCCTATGTCTACTATATCTTTTAGCTATTACTATTAAAACCAAAAAGCCTAAATGATGTTCTCTGGCTCTTAACCAAGTATTAACAGGATCTAAGAGTGCTTGACCACTTAATATTATCCTCCGAAAGTATATTTTTCCATTATTTGTCTTTTCATAATGAGGATTAGTACACTTTTACTTCCTTCTGAACTCTTTTGATCAGGTCCAATTATTTTTCTAGACAGAACACTACAAAAATATGGTGATGTACTGATGTATTTGTGCCCAATGGGTTTGATCCTCTACAAAGAATCTCATCAAATATTTTGCTAATTTGATCATTTGCAATAAATTGCTTCCTTCCACTGAATCATTTAAGTAGTATTTTGACATGTAGCAGTACAAAGCACAGATTTAAGTCAATAATAGGTCGCACAAAATATATTCAAGCTTGAGAATTTTGCATCTTTTGTCTCAAGTTTCGTTGAGTATTGTCCAGAACAAACCAAGCATCCTGTACTATTTCCATCAGATTTATTAACATATTTTGTTTTAGGTATACAATATTTGCCACTCACATGGAAAACCTGTCAGAATTGGCCACCATTTACCCGAATCTGAAAATTCTTCACTTTCATGTCGACATTAAAAAGGGTCGCATGGATTTCAAGGTATGATTTCTGATTACTTGATCTCTGTACACGAATGTACATGTTTGCGTCTGTTACACTGTATATTCTTACTTCAATTGTTTGTACCAGTTTCAACTGAAAGATGGACCACGGCACGTACCACATTATGGTCTTATGTTGGCAGGAGTCGCTGGATTACCTAGTTTAGTAATAGAGACTGCAGAAAGAATCACATCGAGGATCACACAAAAGGTAATTCATAACAAGTTTGGTGTCATTTGAGATTCTGCATCGGCTAAGCGTAAGAAATAAGGTCTTTACTTGTTTCAAGAAGTCTTTCTCGAGTACGTATTCTTAGATAAGTTGTACATTTTGCAGAAGATGCTTGTTGATTTCTTTATAGCTCATTGTTTTCTGCATGTATAGGAAATGAAGAGAATGGAGATAAATTGCGAGCAGTATCGTGATATCCAAATGGCTTATCGCGTTGCTCAACGGTTGATGTGCTTGAAATATTCCAACCAAGATGAAGATTCCATCCGGCAAGCATTGCAGAATCTCAAAGGAAATTACCTTAATGGGGGGCTGTAGTTTTAGCAACAACCCATAACAAATTGCAGCAAGATAGGCCCCGATCATGCAGTGGCAATCCTAATAGTTGTATTTTACCATAACCATATCATATATTAACATTAATATAACCATGCAATTTTTCTTTTCCTCAATGTGAACAGTGAATATAGGGTGAACACAAAACTCACTTGCCATGGGCACAACATTAACCAATCATATGGAGCAAACATAAATAAAGTGCATTGAACATTAAAGGATCAGCCTCATACACATCTCACGAACCAAAATTTCAAACTAGTATTCTCAATTTAAGTATGTCAACAAGTCCAGACAAAACCAGATAGAAAGTGACTAAATAGCAAGTAAAATCAGCGATATCGGCGAAGAGAAAGGGTGTTGTTCCTCTTCCAGGTGGCCCTGCGTGAAGGTCGTGCCTTGTGGTTCAAGTGTCCCTTTCCACGTAGACCTCTGTATTTCTTTCCTGCCGAAGTGAGACCACGGAGCTCTCTATGCTTGTGCACAGGGTTGCATATCCAGTTGATTCTTGGGTCATTACAGATAGCTTGATGTGCGGGATCAACCAAGATTACCTCAAAGTACTTGTAAGTTGAATCCTACATCAAAAATCAAGCATATAAAATCATGATAAGTCCAATTTCAGATTGAACAAAACAACAGTATGAGGCTACGAGCAAATCACTTCACTAGGTCATATACCTCATTGATCCAGTAGGAGTTCAGAACCTTAAGACCACCCAACTTCCTACCAGCTCGCTCTTCTGCAACCGACCTTTTGCTTCGCTGAAATTTGAGTTGTGTAACACCCTGGTTAGTGGGCTTACCATACACGATACCCTTAGGGACAGGTCTCTTGCGACCTCCTCGCCTCACACGAACACGATAGATAACGTAACCCTGTAAAATATTGACGATTATGAGCCACGCCAGTTAAATACAAATATACAGTATAGATGGCAGCCTTAGCATTTGTTTGGGAAAAATTACAATGAGATTGTAATGAATAGTAATAGGTCCCACGAAATATGTGGATAATAACTTAAAAGAAGTCGTGAATGTGACTTTGACTTCAAATTACAAGGATTTTACTGTAAATCATATGAAAGCCAAACAAGCACTTAGTCTAACAGTAAATAAAGATATCAACATGAGTATATATATGAAACATTTCATGATATGGTATTATCCATTTCAATAATATACTAAATGCGCTCTTACTGAAAGAGACACAAGTACGTCGTTTGAGCCCCATTTTTTTATGAAAATGTATTTTGATTGAGAAATGTGTAATTAAAAAATAAGAAAAGATACGAATTTGCTCGTTATTGAAAAAAAATGTATATTTTGGAAATAAGGCGAAAAAAGAACATTTTGCATCAATCATTTTGTTAGTACAGAACCACGTCTTATAACCCGTATTTGAACATACGAAGAAGTATCCATCAAAATTCCCAAGAATTTGCAGAATTTACATTTCTCACAATCTTCTATTTCCAATTCAAAAATAACCTACAAAATCCATATTTCCATATAACAAACTAATCAAGCAAAAAGCAAACAATTTTGCTAAATCCGATGGCTCGGTAAGAGGAAGTCAGTGCACTTATTAATGGCATCTCAAAGTCGAGAGAACAAATCAAATCCTCGATGAATGAAGTATCACATTGGAATTCGACTGTATAGGCAAAACGTGGGAAGAAAAGGGGAACCTGCTTGGCCTTGTAGCCGAGGCGGCGGGCCTTGTTGGGTCGGGTGGAGCGGGTGACACGGACGACAGCGGGGAGCTGCCGGTACTCCCAACATCGGACCCTCAGCAAGAACCTCATCACGTCCGATTGCTTCTTTTTCCATAGCTCCGATACGTATGTGTACGCCCCTGCATTTTTTTCATTCATTTTCATACATTATTGAACGCATACATACATACATTTCAAACATCAACACATTAATCCCATGCCTTCAAACCAAACACATAGACCAGAAGAGAAATCTCATTGTGTGTGTGCATACCCATCGGAACTTGATCTGTGGCAGCTCCTCTATTCAACTGTGAGGAAATGACAAACCCTAGAAGTAGAAATAAAAAGAAGGAATACAATATGGGCCTTTGCGGGCTTAATCGAACACCGGCGATCGAAATTTTAAGCCCACCATCCATACAAGTTAGGGCAAATTAGGCCCAATACCCTAAAATATTAACTAAATATATAGGGGTACTCACACAAATACCCTTAATTTTGAGACAATTTTGAAAAATCATGATAGAGTTGGATTAAATGGTAATTTGTTATATTTGAACGTAAAATATACGCTCAAACCTAAAATCATTGACAATCCTCAAAAATCAACCTCCAAACTGGAAAAATCAAAGGAAAACTGAAAGGAAAAAGGAGAAATCTTCCACAAACACACAAACAAAATTCATTGATACTATTTTTATATAAAGGTGTAACTCTCTGGTGAAATTCAATTCATCAAAGAAAGGAATAGGCTGATGTCGAGTTTCACAAACTAAATTTTTGATTTCATGCTTGGCAAAATTCAAAAGGCTAGTAGCAGATATTGGTTGCACCCCTTCAATACTTGTTGTTGATGACTTCAATTCAGTACCTAGAGACCAGGTTGGTTGGTATGTTTCATTTTCTATTCCTGGAAGTTACATATCTCCTCCATTACTTTGTCACTTGAGTTTATTTCACATTTTCTTACTAATATTGTGGTGATATAGGTTTTTTTTTTCACACTTCATATTGTTCTTAATTTATAACATGATTATAGTAGAACAATAGAACACAATTTTTTGAATCAATTAAAATGATGTATGCAAAGTGTTTGATAAAAGGAGAATGTGAAAAAGTGACATTCTGTCACTTTTCTCAAAAAAAGTCACAACATCCCATTTGAGCAATTAATTATATGCGTACGTGTTCGTTTTTTTGAAAATTTTACATGCGAATTCAAACTTTGTTTTATGTTAATACATATGAAAAAAAATTGAATTAATTAAATTGATGCATGAATGGTCTTTGACAAAAAGGAGAATGTTTTTTTCCGAAAAAAGTCACAGTATCTTATTTGAACAATTAAATGTATGCGTATGTGTTCCTTTTTGGAAATTTAAACATATTAATTCAAACATTGTTTTATATTAATACTAGTCTCTCCCCGTGCATTATATTTTGAAAAAGGAGAATGTGGAAAAATGACATCCTCTCACTTTTTTTCAAAAAAAAAGTCACAATATCTTATTTGAGCAATTAACTATAGGTATATGTATTTGCGTTTTTGGTAATTTTAACATACGAATTCAAACTTTGTTTTATGTTAATAGATGTGAAAAAGAAAATCTTGAATTAATCAAATCGATGCATGCAAGATCTTTGGAAAAATGAGAACGTGAAAAAGTAACAAAATGTGACTTTTTTTAAAAAAAAAAGTCACAGTATCTCATTTGAGCAATTAACTATATGCATACAATTGTACATTTTTGGGAAATTTTAACATATGAATTCAAATCTTATTTTACATTAATACATATGAAAAAGAAAATTAGAATCAATTAAATTGATGCATGCAAGATTTTTGAGAAAGTGAAAAGGTGATATTGTCATTTCTTATGTGGGAATAATGGTCACAATTGTAAATCATGTCAAAATTCAACAACGGTGAAAAAGAACCCACAAAAGAAAAGGAAGTTGAAAGATATATGAAACTATATTATTTGATATTTTCGAATCAAATATTCTAAACACGGATACAATTTAAGCAGGTAACATCACAATTGTGAGGTTCATTGTGTATGTGACTTTTTTTAAAAAAAAACTAGTGAAAGAAACGTGTGTTGCACGTTCGTTGGTTAGTGTTAAAAATAAGTGTGTAAATTTTAGAGAAATTCATTTGTAAATGACAGTGTTGAAATGCCCAATCTGTAACAAGAAGCAGAAAAAAAAATGTACATCTCAATTTCTTATAAAACCTCAATGACAAATTGCAAGTTCAGCATTTTATTAGTAGTCGGCAAATATCGAGTATTGATCATCTGTTTCACTATTTTCAATATTTTATCCTTTTAATATAACTATGGATGTAATTTCGTTACTCACCCACCTTTTGAAGCATAGTTGAAGTAGATATTAGTATTCACAAAACTCCTGTAGGAAAAAATACACTGTACTCCATTAAATAAATGTGTACATTTAAACTTCTGGTTTGGTTAAAGTGAACGGGAAAAAAAAACACATGTAAAGCACCA
>CAIGRN010092644.1:0-17265 GCA_903798345.1 Fraxinus anomala | reverse complement strand
ACCATTGGGTTTAGAATTTGTTCCAAATGCCAAATTTTTTTTTTTTAATTGAAAAAAAATAATTATCATACTGAATACCATTCGTTTAGCTTTGGTTTGCATGGAAATTATCAATAAAAGTGAAAATTTTTTATACCATTGTGTCTAAAATTTTTTTCCAATTGCCCAAAAAAAAAAGGCTGGAAAAACTTTTACCACCAAAAAAGCAAGAAAACCAATTCACCAATTTCCTAGAAAAGAGGCGCGTGAGGAAGCAAATGGGAAATCCAATTCCTAGTGGTGGCAATGGGCCGAGCCGCCCATATACCCACGAGCTCGGCTCGTGCTCGTTTTGTAACGAGCCGAGCCCATTACAAATACCCGAGCTCAGCTCGGCCCAGGAGCTCGCTGCTCGTTTTTTTTTTAAAAGATAAAATATTTTTTTTAAAAAAAAATTTTTACCCTAGAGCGTGGGCGAGCTTGTTGGCTCGCCCACGAGCCGCTCGTTTTTTGACGAGCTGAGTGGGCTGGCTCGTAAGGATAGCCAGCCCGCTTGGCTCGGGCTCGAGCTCGTCTTTTGAAGAGCCGTGTTTTGACGAGCCGAGCAGCCTAGCCGACTAGCCGCTCGGCTCGTTTGACACCTCTACCAATTCCCTAGAAAATTTCACCTATCAAACACTACTTTTGTTGGAAAAAGGAAAACGTTTTCCAACTACCCTAGAAAATAATGCATTTCAAATAGTGCCTTAGGGAATGTTTGGAAAACCCACAACTTTTATCTAATTCTAGACCACAAGTTCCTTGGTCCCAATGCTTCTGAGCACTAAAAGCTTATCCCAAGCAAGCACTTAATATGGGGGTGGGGGGCATTTTTGAGCTTAAACTCATTTGTTTGATTTTAGGTTCATGTAGCATGGGATCAGAACCAGCCACCCTTTTTTCTGTCTAAAAAATTTTCCAATTGCCAAAAAAAAAAAAAAAAGAGGCAGAAAAAACTTTTACCACCAAAAAGGCAAGAAAACCAATTCACCAATTTCCTAGAAAAGAGGCGTGTGAGGAAGCAAATGGGAAAACCAATTCCTAGTGGTGGCAATAAGCCGAGCCGCCCATATACCCACGAGCTCGGCTCGTGCTCGTTTTGTAACGAGCCGAGCCCGTTACAAATACCTGAGCTCGGCTCGGCCCACGAGCTCGCGGCTCTTTTTTTTTTTTAGAGATAAAATATTTAAAAAAAAATTTTTTTTTTTTTTACCCTTGAGCGTGGGCTCGGCTAGTGGGCGAGCTCGTTGGCTCGCCCACGAGCTGCTCGTTTTTTGACGAGCTGAGCGGGCTGGCTCTTTAGGCTAGCCAGCCCGCTCGGCTCGGGCTCGAGCTCGAGCTCGTCTTTTGACGAGCCGTGTTTTGACGAGCCGAGCAGTCGAGCCGACTAGCTGCTCGGCTCGTTTGACACCTCTACCAATTTCCTAGAAAATTTCACCTATCAAACACTACTTTTGTTGGAAAAAGGAAAAATTTTTCCAACTACCCTAGAAAATAATGCATTTCAAATAGTGCCTTAGAGAATGTTTGGAAAACCCACAACTTTTATCTAATTCTAGACCACACGTTCCTTGGTCCCAATGCTTCTGATTTTTATGCTTAAACTCATTTGTTTGATTTTATGTTCATGTAGCATGTGATCAGAACCAGCCACCCTTTTTTCTTGCAGCATTATAAATATTTCAGAACTGAAATGGTAAGAAATTCAGTTCAAACGCATCTTTCAGCCATGAATATGAAAATTTACGTACTTGTATCTTCGAGTTGGAACCGTAAAAAGCAATAATAGTCTCTCCCACAATTGATTTCCAGGCAAACTTTCAATTGCCATGAAAGCAAAGTACCCCCAGAGGACCGAGGTCGGAATTTTTTTCAAAAGAGGCATAGCAGCAACACAACTCCCTGACATTAATGACTGAAGAAGATTGCTGAGGCGTTGTTCTTTAACTTCCACAGGTAAAAGATCATCAATATCCTTATCGACATCAAAAATAGCCTCATCGACTGGTGCATCTATGTATCCGCTACTAGAGGCTCGTTGGATCGTGGAGTCTTTCAACTCCTTCAGACCCTTATAAAAGCAAAATAATAAGAAGCAAGCGAGTTTACACAGACACAGAAGTTAGTAGCCTGTCAAAAAAAAGAAAATATTCACGTGTATAGTATGTTTGGCCAACCTTAAAAGTTGCTTTCTTTTCAGATTTTCAGTACAAATCATTTTTTTTTTCTTAACAGTCTTCAAGTTTATTTTTTAATTTGAAGCTTAGCCCAACATGATGCTAATATTTTTAGTCCTAAATCAGAAATTACCAGAGCTTGTTGAGTTTGATAAACAAGGGGAGTCTGCATCTCATTGTAAGCTTCTTGCATGCTCCTATATAACTGAGATAAATTTGCATTTTTCTGCATGCTGTTTCGAGCTGTCGATACAAGCTTATTTCGCAAAAGCTGTTTGAGAAAGAAGAAAATAAATGATAATATCATTCTCAATAGGAAACAATAAAGAAAAGAGTCATCTAATTTCTGATCTAAACTCATGGTGAAAGAAGGCCATCATAACAAAATTGATTGGAAGAATGGCAAAAATCATTTAGGCCAAATACAGAAAGAAATTTTTTTGAACAGAACTAGAACGAGTGTTATTATTATTTTTTTTTTTGTGGGTGTGGGTGTGGGTGTGTCGTGGAAGCAATATGACAATCAAAACCTCCATATCCAGCCTTCACGCATATTACCTGATGTTTCAGAGTAGCCAAACTTTTTGTATGCATAGGAGATTGTGGAATAACTCCATTGGAAGGAGGGATGCCGATAAGGCCACATACTATTACCTGATCAGAACAGAGAACTATAGTGATATTGAGAAGTAAAAGCTGCAGTAAGCAGTTACTAGCTTATTGTACTAAATATATACGCTAGAGGACTCTCAGATTCAGTGATTATCCAAATTTGAAACTGAGTTAAAATAACTTACCAAGAAGCCTAATAGAAGAAGGTCATAGTGATAAGATGAAGGCTTCTTTAGATTGAACTCATTTTGCTGGGCAAGTTGAGATGCAACACTATGATCAAAATAGTAAAGGACGGCGATCATTGTGGCGGGGATAAAAGCTCCAATAATATATAGTAGAGGCACGTTCAGCATTTCCTGTCAAGTCAAGCACAAAATTCAACATTTACACAAACAATAAAGGAAAATTCAGAGAAGAAAAAGGAGAAAAAGTAACCCCTTTTCCAGCATTAGAGAATACGATACAGTAGCACCTTTATGACCGTCCAATTTGAGTATGCACCAGCAGACCACGGATTTGGGCTATATAGCCGCCTTGGTATCCCTCGTGGAACATCATTAGCTGGTATATAAGATACAGCAGTCCACACAAGCACCATCAGTGGGACACCATAGTCAGCAATAAATCCCCGAATCCACCCTTCAAATTACAATCAACGATCGTCAAATTGAGTAAATACAAATGAAAAAAAGAAAGTGGGTTTAGTTCACTGCAAATAAGTTGACTTACGACAATCAAATACGGCAATATTAAACTGATATAACAATATTATAAATTTGATAAACGAGAACTATTTCCTTCTTAATTTTGTAATTGCATTTTCTTGTTTCTAAGTAGTTTCATGCAACTGCCTGTAAGTGCTTTGTGTGAGCTTTTGCATATAAAATTAAACGTGCATTACACGTTATTCTAAAATACTTTATAAGTGCTGTAAAAGTAATATCTAATATCAATTTGTTGAGAGGATTTGATGAGTTTCAAATGAATTAAAGAAATAAAAATTTAAGTGAAGAAAATTGTACTTTCAAAACTCAATTCTATCATTTAAATTTTTGTGACGATGAAATACTACAAATAAGTAATATTTTTATACTATATTTGGTACATAAGAATTAATTGCTAATACATGAATTTAAACATCCATTAAAATTCTTAGATACATGAATATAAATAAATTCATTTATAATAATTCTAGATTCATGTAGATCAAAATTCATCAAATCTAGATTCAATAAGTCTAGATTAATGTGAATGTTAATATATTGAGAATTAATAATACGAAATTCATATGTGATAAGGATTTTGGAATATTTATTACATATTAAAAAACGAAAAGTAATAAGGTATTATTGAAATAATTGAATTGTAGGAGGGTTAAAATCATCTAAAAATGATTCTCACTTCAAGTGATATTTAATATATTACTTCTATGATTGAAATTTTTTGTGATGATGAAATACTACAAATTTGCAACATTTTTTATACTACATTTGTACATAAGAATTAATTGTTAATACATAAATTTAAACACCCATTAAAATTTCTAGATACATGAATAGAAATAAATTAATTTATAATAATTCTAGATTCATGCATATCAAGATTCATCAAACCAAGATTCATTGAGTTTAGATTAATGTGAATGTTAATTAAATGATAATTAATAATACGGAATTCATACACGACAAATAATTTTTTAGTATTTATTACATATTGAAAAACGAAAAGTAAGGTATTATTGAATAATTGAATTGCAGTAGGGTTAAAATCGTTCAAAAAATTATTCCAGCTTGACGTGATATTTAATATATTATAGATGTTTGTAGAACCTGTTCCATATCGCCAGGATCTAGCTTTACGGCTCTTCAGTGCAGTAAGAAGAAGGCCAAAGGACATAACTAATGCAAACATTCCATTTCCAAAGAGCCAGGAAGGTTGAAATGCAGTCTCCTTAGGATTTTCTCTCTTTGGAATCCCAAACTCCTCCACAACTCCCTATGAAAGAACTAGACTAAATTAAGAGTTGCTCAACAGTTCAGATGGCTGAAAAGAACCTTATATTATAACACACAGAACCGCTAAGATTTTAAGGACTTATGAAAAACCAATAGACATGGATCATAAATAGAAACAAATTTTGAAACAAATGGGAAGGGGCATTAATTAGGACTCTTAGGCCCTGTTTGATGGGCTTAATTTTCCTTGGAAGTTGGTAAATGTTTTCCTTTTCCAACCATTTTTCTTGTTTGATGGACAAAATTTGGCTTGGAAAATATTTTCCCACCGTCTCCACCCACGCGCCCATTTTCCACATAATCCTTGAATTCATTTTCCCACCTTTTTGGTGGGAAAAGGAATTCCAACTTTTTGGCCTGCCTTTTTTTTGGGCAATGGAAATAATTTCATAATCAATTGTAAAAAAAAAAAAAATCACTTTAATGAACAATTTCTATGTAAAACGAAGCTAAACGAACACTAAACTTTGATGAAAAAATAGTTTTCGACAAATTTTTTTTCTTTTTTTTTTTTTTTTTTAAACTTTTTAGCAATGGTAACAAATTTCATAACCAATTGTAAATTTTTTTTTTTACTTTAATGAACAATTTCCACGTAAAATTAAGCAAAACGTGAACAAAAAATCCAAAATTTCAAAAAATTTTCGAGTGAAAAATTATACCAATCAAACACATTTAATTAACAATTCCCTGAAAAACATATTCTAAGCAATTATTTTTTCTGAAATTTGTTTTCTTTTCACCCATTTTTCACCCTTGCAGTCAAATGGATCCTTAGTGATAAAGATAGAAAATTCAAAGAAATTATTCCTTGAACCTGGTGATTGATTCAGTAATTCTTTTATTAAAGCAACAAGAGTACAAGGTTTTGAAAAAATTTCAGGGAAGTCAAATCATTTAATAAATTTTTTTGGAAAATTGTGCATGCATAACAGTTGGTTTATTTTGCAGGATCAGAATTCTATGGAAAATGAAAGTAAACAAAAGGAAAAAGGACTAAGATTTTCATTAATACTCACACGAATTGCCTGCTGCATAAAGAGCATTGCAATCAAAAGACCGAACAATTCACCAGCCAAGCGTGTAAATCGGTTAATAATAGAGCATGCACCCAAGATGGCCAGCAAGAAAAGCAAAAGGGCCGTCCATACGCACACCCTAAATATAGAAGTGTTAAATTCCATAATCAACATCAAATCATTTCATGTACCAAGAGTGTAAAGAGATTACCATCCTGTCCAGGCTAAAAATAGCTTCTCCCCCAAATCTTTTTGATTTTTAGCGAAATTGAACATGAATGTGTACATCAACACTGTTGGCTCAGCAACACCAAGTATGAGAAGTGGTTGTCCACCAATGATCGAGTGGATCACACCACAAAGTGCTGTTGATGCAAGTGTTTGCACTGCTGTCAAGGTTCCATCTGCAGTAGATGGATTATTTATTAGCACATCTTAGAAAAAGTAATCTAAGAAGATACGTAAAAATATGAGAAAAATTAAAAAAGAAAAAAAAAACTTACTAGTATTTCTTTCCAGTTGCTCCCCAAAAGATATAACGGGAATTGCTGATGCAAAGAATATGTATGTTGTTGGAGCCAGGATCCTTCAAGACAATACAGTGCTAGTAACTCGTACTCATCTATGCTAGTAATATAAACAAGAGCTAAAATATTCTGCACTTTAATGTTCATTTTGGATACTGAGATAAATTTTTGCATGATACAACGAGTAAGAACATTGAATTCAACAATTATCACTATTCAAGTTCTCCAAGTGAATGACATAAGCACCTCATAATATTTTATTTGAGACAATCAAAATCATGAATATGAAATCACATTGAAGAATTGTGAAAATCACAAACCTGATACCTGCACGTAGGCCACCCCTCCAGTCTTGTTTATAGCATAGAAGCCTTCCTTTGAGATCATTTTTTATTCCACGAAAGGGAACAAATGTTTCTTCCATGATAACTCCGAATTATCAAAATAGGGAAGTTTCTGCACGAATTTGATGAGATTCAACGGGGCTATAAATAGATTTGCATAAGCAAAAACTATTCATGAACTAAGCAAGCATTGATTCGTTTTCTATAAACTTTCGAAGATGCCCTAGAATAAAATCGTGCCAAGAATTCAAGTACTTTACATTTCAATAAATATAGAAAAGCTTGTTAAAAGGAACAAAAGAATTGGTTAGCAATGAATCACAAACAGGTTAACGATGGAATTCTTACTTTACTAGCCTACTTAGATTCCATATGAAACAGTATTAATTTTGCAGAAAAGAATCTCATAATGATCAAGAATCATGATCAACGAAATAAAGAGATTCTTGCCATTTGTAAACTAACGGTGGACTTGATTAAAGGACGGATTCATCACTTAGCAAAAAAAAAAAAAACCATTCTCAATAACTAATTTTGACCAAAATGCCACAAAATGCAAAAGATGATGCCTGAAGATCAATTACATGGTTGGAAATTATACAACAGAAATTCACACTCCAGAAATTGAAAAACCAAAACTTAGGGAGAACCCATTTTTCAGAGACAAAATTTCACTGCTTCAGTACACGTTCAAGAAAATGGGCATCACAAAAACAAGAAAATATCAAGTAATCGGAAATATTAGGGACTATCCATCATTCAGAATATGCAAAGGAGTGATTTAAATCAGTTTTGAGCAAATGGGTATCGAAATGAGCAGAAAAATATGACAAAGATTGCAGCTTTTCTACAGTTACATTATAAACAGAAACGGACACCTTTGACAAACAGTTTAAGCTAATGTACCCAACAGAAACAAGAGAGAGTTGAAGGAAAATTTTCAATTATAAGTAATTTTTTCTTAGACAAAGAAATTCTGCAGATAGGAGGCACAATTGTTGTGATAGTGATGTGGTGAGTAAGCATAAATAACCCTTTCTGCTTCCCAAAACAGACAAGAAAACTAAAATATTAATAATTGAAGATGCTAAAATAGTAGTATTGTAGTTATATTTAGGAAGAAAATGCGGGTAATTTTAAATAATCGTACTCCACTGTCTTGCTATAGAGAATATACTTGCAGACAAATTGGGAGAGGGGAAGATGATAGGAAATTTTCTCAATCAAGTGAACAGATTCAACACAGAATTTAAAATAGGGAAGCATGGGTCATTTTTCATTTGACAGTTAGGAAAAATAAAAAATAAAAGACAGGTGCTGACCTATCACCAAACCCAATCAATTTTCCCTGTTTGAGTAGCTTTATTCAAATTTTTAAGTGTCCTGCTAATTGAACAGGGTCGCCTTGACCATGCAAACTGGAGCACCAAAGTGGCGCCCCCCATTGGCAAGACTTGGCAACCCTGCTTGAACGGGGTTGAGATGGTCGTGTTCAAGGAGAATAATCCAATTTTTAACTTGGGTTTAGAAATTGTAGTTTTTAAATTGTTTATAAGTTATTTTACCATTTATAAAGAAAAAACATTCTTTTACTTCTTATAAGATTTCATATTTTATAAATAAAAATAATAATCAACAATACCTATCACCACGTGCAAGACATGGGACGCGGACATAAAATAGGAGAGGGATGAAGTATCTCTTACCTTTGGAATAGTGGGTTCTCTTTGAAAGGCTTGGACCATGGGTAGTTTAGTGGTAGAGTGCATCTTGATCATTATGTCCTCATGCCTAAGCTATAAAGAACCTTATTCACATGAATAATTCAATGTGTTTATCAACATATGATCTTTCAAAATGTATTTCACAACTTGAATAGATAATTCATAATGTTATCAATGTAAATGGAGCTGCGAAAATGTACTTTCACGGTGCTTCAACAACCAGAAATATGGGCAAGGAACTATTCTCCATTTTCCTTTCAATTTGAGAATTAGTAAACTGTAAAGAGAAAGAAAATGAGAAAGATGAAGTCTGATATAACAAATCTAAGACAGAATGCATCCATCCTTCAAGTCCTATATATAGGAGTTTACCTTGATGACATAACAAAGATTTTTGAAAGAATAATGTTATTTAGTACTACTGTTATTAATTATCAATTTAGGTAGCACCAATGTGACATTAAATGAGAAATATAATTAAATTAATCATGAATTCCACCTTTCATTAAGCCTCCCATATATTTCCATCTAAACTGGTGTTATAGCACCAGTGATTCTAAATAGTATTATTCATTTAAAAAATGTCTTAATTCTAACTATAGAATGTAAAGGGACAAATGTACTTATCCATCATGAAAAATGTAGAGCAAATCTTAGTAATAGTTCGAAGTTATTGAGACATGTGGGTGACGGGTTAGGTGAGTGAGGGATGGCTCGACCCCTCACTCACTGATTGTTCAATGTCAATCCGCATATAGATGGTTAGTCGATCGACCAGCCCCCATTTTAGGGTGGTGACATGTCTTTCTTGTGGTTCAAGTCCAATATATAGGAGTTTACCTCGATGATAGCTTCGCACAAACATTTTTAAAATGTAGCTTATTTTTATCATAGGATGTAGAGGGACGCATGTTCTTGTCCATTACAAAAAAATGTATAGTGAATCTCAGAGGTAGTTCAAAGCTATTAAAACATATGGGTGATGAGTTGGTTGAGTGAGGAATGACTCGACACCTCACTCACCGATTGTTCAAGGTCGATCAGCATATAGATGGTAGGTAGGATTTTATCGACTTCAACTTTGAATAGTTCTTATCTATAGATATAATTGTACTTATTATAATCAATAATATTCTATAACTAATCCAGACATATAAAAAAACAACAATCCATCATTTCTGTATAGTCTAACACCTTAATCATCATTTTGGTCTTTTTTGATAAATAGTTTTTTTCAAAATTTGTAACTCATAAAATGACTTGTATTATCAATATCATAATCCCCATCGTGTTTCAAAAAGAATTCAAGCTTATTACACCAACTTTAAACAATTATCATCTTCAATATGCAATTTTTATTTAAAATTAGACTTTAAAGCATTTTCATATTTTTGAAATATGTTAAATCTTAATTTAAGTGAAAAAAGAACTAGATCAACTATATATAAGAAATAATCAACTATAAAAGATTTTCTTTTTCTGAATGTGTTATTTCATCATTCACATTTCATCAAAGTGCTTTTTTTAAATGAAAATTACAATTTTCATGAAATGTATGTGGCTACACAGGCAGGCTCGGGTAACGGGCCATTTTCGGTTCGGCTCGGCTCGGCTTGGCTCGCCAGCCATTAGAAAAAGTTTCTATCATAAAAAAAAATTATAAAAAAATATGAAAAAGCAGTCAGCTGCCTGCAAAAATAAAAAGCAGTTAGCGGCATGCCTGCAATGTTATAGGCAGGCAGTTAGCTATGAGCTGTCATAAAAAAATAAAATTAAAAATTAAAACGGATTTGAATTAGGTTGTAGGCAGCTATGAATAAGCTGCTCGTAAAAAAATAAAAAAAATAAAAACGGATTTGAATTAGCTATGAGCTGCTCGAAAAAAAAAAAATTTAAAACTGATTTGAAATTCAAATTTTGATAAAACGAATACATTTTTAGGTATAAATATGTATAAAAAGGAGGAGGATTTTAATTTTGCTTTTATATATATAATATGTATAAATTAAACAAAATAAAAAATACCGAGCTGGCTCGGCTCGTTAAGGCCCGAGCCAAAAGCTTGGACCGAGACTCTTTTTTCGATCTGAGCAAAACGGGCAAAAAAGGCTCGGCGTATTTTTGCCCGAGCCACGAGCCGAAGCTCGTTGCCATACCTAAATGTATGTTCAATTACCATTTGAGAAGAATTTCTTTAGTAGTAATCTTGTCAAATTCAAATCTAGTTTCTATAGACGTTTTAGAATCAGAAAATGAAATAAGTGATTTCAAGTGACTAATAACAACATCAATACACATGCCATCACTTTGTAAAATTTTACACCCTTGTTTGATATCCATTATTTTGAAAATACATTTTACTCTCTCATATTTTCAACTATACATTTTTTAATAAAATAATATTATACGTAAACCCTAAACTCTTTCTTATTTTTCAGCCTCACATTCTGCATCAATCTACTATTCAAAAATACATTCAAAAAAAAAAAAACAGTCGACAGGCGATGACCTATCAACAAACCCTATCAATTCAGTAGCTTTATTCAAAATTTTAAGGGCCATGGTAATTGAACAGGGTCACCTCGGCCATGTTCAAAGTGCCCCCCATTGGCAGGACTCGGCAACCTTGCTTGAACAAGGTCGAGGTGACCGTGTTCAAGGAGAATAATCCAATTTTTAACTTGGGGTTAGAAATTGTAGTTTTTAAATTGTTTATAAGTTATTTTACCATTTATAAAGAAAAAAAGTTTCTTTTACTTCTTATAAGATTTCATGTTTTATAAATAAAAATAATAATCAACAATACTTATCACCACGTGGAAGACATGAGACGTGGACATAAAAAAAAGAGAGGGATGAGGTATCTCTTACCTTTGGAATAGTGGGTTCTCTTTGAAAGGCTTGGACCATGGGCTATCAGTTTAGTGGTAGAGTGCATCTTGATCATTATGTCGTCGTGCCAAAACTATAAAGAACCTTATTCACATGAATAATTCAATGTGTTTATCAACATATGATCTTTGACTCCTAAGAGCCATTTATGCAAATTGTATTTCACAACTTGATTAAATAATTGATAATGTTATCAATGCAAATGGAGCTGAGAAAATGTACTTCCAAGGTGCTTCGACAACCAGAAATATGGACAGGGAACTATTCCCCATTTTCCTTTCAATTTGAGAATTAGTAAACTGTAAAGAGAAAGAAAATGAGAAAGATGAAGTCTTGATATAATGAATCTAAGACAGGATGCATCCATCCTTCAAGTCCTATATATAGGAGTTTACATAGATGACATAACAAAGATTTTTGAAAGAATAATGTTATTTAGTACTACTGATATTAATTATCAATTTAGGTAGCACTAATGTGACATTAAATGAGAAGTACAATTAAATTAATCATGAATTCCACCTTTCACTAAGCTTCCCATATAACTTCATCTAAACTGGTGTTATAGCACCAGTGGTGCTAAATAGTATTATTCATTTAAAAAATGTCTTAATTCTTACTGTAGAATGTAAAGGGACAAATGTACTTATCCATCATGAAAAATATAGAGCAAATCTTAGTGATAGTTCGAAGTTAACGGGTTGGGTGGGTGACGGGTTGGGTGAAGGATGGCTCGACCCCTCACTCACTGATTGTTCAATGTCAATCAGCATATAGATGGTTAGTCGATCGACCAACCCCCATTTTTAGGGTGGTGACATGCCTTTCTTGTGGTTCAAGTCCAATATATAGGAGTTTACCTTGATGATAGCTTAGCACAAGCATTTTAAAAATGTAGCTTATTTTGGTTAATAACCTAAATGGTCACTGAATTTTGCAAAAAAGTTTTCACAGTGTCACTAAACTTTAAAAATCACCCACGCCATCATTGAACTTTGCAAAAGGTTTACATGGAGTTACTGAACTTTGTAAAATGTTTCCACGGGTAACTAAACTTTAAAAATCATCACATTCATCACTGAACTTTCCAAATGGTTTCCCAAGGGATTACTGAATTAGTGATCCCATGGGAAACCTTTTGCAAAGTCCATGATCATGTGGAAAGATTTTACAAACTTTAGTGATGAATGAAGTGATTTTTAAAGTTCAGTGACCCCGTGTAAACCTTTTGCAAAGTTTAGTGATGATTTGAATGATTTTTAAAGTTCAGTGACCATGTGAAATTTTTTTGCAAAGTTCAATGACCATTTGAGTTATTAACTCGCTTATTTTTATCATAGGATGTAGGGGGACGCATGTTCTTGTCCATTATAGAAAATGTATAGTGAATCTCAAAGGTAGTTCAAAGCTATTAAAACATATGGATGATGAATTGGTTGAGTGAGAAATGACTCGACCCATCACTCTCTGATTGTTCAAGGTTGATCAGCATACAGATGGGGTAGTCGATCGACCAACCTGGTCAATTTGACCTACCTATTGTGTGGTTTGTTGAGGTCACTTCGTCCATTTTACTATTATATTCTTTGATCGAGTCTCTTACTAATAATCCTTTTCTATAATATGGTCTCTACGCATATATAGGGCCGACTTTGAGATTTTGAATGTCTTAGGCCAACTTCATATATATATAGTAATTCTATTTATCATTTATATATATATATAGTAATTCTATTTATCATTATCATGATGGAATATCAGTGAGTGGCAATCTATGTTGAATAATGGGATTATACAGTTCAATTTTTATGAGAGAGTGAGAGAGAAATGTGAGGGATAATGGGTTGCTACATCACACACACACACACACATATTATCTAATTTCAAATATCTAAATTAAATTTACACTTTTAGAATTTTTGGATATAAAATCAATAATTATACTATTACCATCAATCTATTTTAAAACTTTTTTTGTTTTTTAAATAGATACCATAGCCAATTCATTCAACATTTTCTTGTGACATTGTTGGTCGTAGGTAGGATTTTATCGACTTCAACTTTGAGAAGTTCTTATATGTAGATACAATTGTACTTATTATAGTCAATAATATTCTACAAATAATCCACACATAAAAAACAACAATCCATCATTTCTATATAGTCTAACACCTTGATCATCTTTTTGGTCTTTTTTGATAAATAGTTTTTTCAAAATTTGTAACTCATAAAATGACTTGTATCATCAACATCATAATACCCATCATGTTAAAAAAAAAAAAAAAACTTCAAGCTTATTACACCAACTTTAAACAATTATCATCTGCAGTATGCAATTTTTATTTAAATTAAACTGAAACTCAAAAGCATTTTCATATTTTTGTAATAGGTTAAATCTTAATTTAAGTGAAAAATGAAATTGATCAACTATATATAAAAAATAATCAACTCTAAAAGATTTTTTATCTGACTGTGTTATCTCATCATTCACATTTCATCAAAAATGCTTTTTTGAAATGAAAATTACAATTTTCATGAAATGTATGTTCAATTTCCATTTGGGAAGAATTTCTTTAGTAGTAATCTTGTCAAATTCAAATCTAGTTTCGATAGATGTTTCAGAATCAGAAATGAAATAAGTGATTTTAAGTGACTAATAACTACATCAATACACATGCCATCACTTTGTAATAGTTTACACCCTTGTTTGATATCCATTATTTTTAAAATACATTTTACTCTCTTCTTTTCAACTACACATTTTTTAATAAAATAATATTATATGTAAACTCAAAACTTTTTCTTATTTTTTAGCCTCACATTTTCTATCAATCTACTATTCCAAAATACATTTTTTTTAAAAAAAAACATAGTTTCATTTTCCATACACTAGACGCCAAAATTATACTAATAATGAATTTAGTTTTCTCGAGTTTCTCTTTTTGTTTACACGAAGATGCACTAGACCTTTAAACACTAGATCTTAAATTATCTCACGTTAAAATTTCTTTTTCCATACTCTTCTTCTTCTTATTTCCCTTAATGGGTAATCAAAATTAAAATCAAAATAATTTTATAAATAATTGACAAATTCATAGTTTTAATGCAACCTAAATCAAAATTTAAATAATTTTATAAATAATTGGCAAATTCATAGTTTTAATGCAACCCAATACTAAAAAAATAAAATATTTTTAGTTCAATATTTCATAAGAATTCAATTTTCTCGTTGTTTTCAAAGTGATTGCCCATCAAAAATCGAGATCCTTGAGGATTACTTTACTAAAGATAATTAGGTTATTGTTATATGGATTTTCATAAGAATTAATTTTCGATTGATATTTAACCATTTATGATGTATTCCACAGTTTATTCTTTTTTTTGTTCGCATTTATGAGTTGATCGAGTGAATTTTTGTTTATTGTCTCGTTTAATTGAATTTTTGTATTTAGATTATAAGAATTACAAGTGAGTTCATACTCTATTTTTATCTATTTTCAGTCTCACAAGTAATTTTATACTTTATTTTTATAATTTTTTCAATATAAAGAACTTGATCGGACCAAATCAGAACCGGTTGGTTCGGTTCTGGTTTGATTCTATAGTTGGATATGGAATCAATGGTTTCATTTCTAAGATTCTCATTGGTATTCGGCTCAGTTCCCTTTAGAACCGGACCATACTAAACTGTGCCCACTCCTACAATTATGCTTCTCTTTTATATTATAATAATTATCATAATCCTTACTTCTTAAATCGATCATCAATATCAATTTCAAGTATTTTCAAAACATCTAATTATTTAACAAATAGTCCTTGTCTTGAAATATCCCCACCTAAAGAATCCCCCCAAAAAATCTTCTACTTATCGTATTAGTTGAGGAATAATGGAATCTGATTAGAGATTTCCACTTATATAAACAAATATTTTATTTCACAGCAAAATAATAAGAATGGGAGTCTACTAAAAAATCTTTTCACTGAAAAAAGTATAATGAAATAACAAAGGTGGGGACCATAGGCGATCCCCCACCCCATCTATAGTCGGGCCGACACTGAGCATATGTAGTTTTAGATAAAACTATGAGCATATATATATTTTTTATTTGATACTATTTAACCTTTGTTAGAACCCCATTTTATAAAAAAAAATTAAATTTGTAGTGCTAATTTTTTTAATAATATGTAGTTAAAAAGTAATAAAGAAATTTAAATTTACGTGTAAAATTATTTTATTAAAAGAATGTATAATTAAAAATAAATTTGGAAATAATGGAACTCAAACGGGGCATAATATTCTCTTAATATCTTTATCAAACAAGGCATGTTAACGGTTCCATTACTTTTATCTTAAAAAATTATTACTTGAAAGTCGCAGCCTGTTATCATCATCCATGGTTGATAGCGTTGAAAATAAGTTTTAAAACTTTCAAATTGAAAATTAAAATTTCATTTTTTTTGTAATTTAATTTGTCAGTTTTTCTTATTTTAATTTCAGATTCAATACAAAATTTAATTTTATTATTTTATTTGTAACACATATTTAAATTGATTAATTTTTATTATGAAAATGTCGAATTTTTCCACTATAAAAGAGGGGTGGGTTTCCCATCGTTTTACAAACAACAAGACAAATATTTGAAAAATACTCTATAGTCATTTTATATTATATCTTCTTTGATAATTTTGACGATTGATAAGGGTTTGTTTTTTTTTCTTCATGTGATCGTGTTGATAGAAGGAGAATTGACTGCGAGCTATAAGGATTTTATCTTGGAGCCGTCCAGTGCCGAAAGCACCCGTACGAAGGGGAGGTTACACGATTTTAGGACATCGTTTATCGCGACTCTCTTAGGCCAGCTTTTCTAACGCTATTTTCATATTTATATTATTTAATTCATGCTTATAGTTGATAATTTATTATGCGTTCATTGCGACTCTCTTAACCCTATTTTTCTAATTTTATTCTAATATTTATATTATTTGATTCATGCCTATAGTTGATAATTTATTACACAAATCACGTAATTTTTAAAACAGATAGTTGATAATATATAGTACATGCAGCTTATCTTTCAACTTTCATAAAATAAATCATATATGAAAACAAAAGTTTACGGAAAAGTGAGTTTGATTTACTTTTAAACTTAGCTCAACACGCTCTCCTTCACAAGTTGCATCAGTCCTTCTTTTTACCTTTCTGAAAGCTGGACACAAAAAAGTATCCACGGCAGGAGTCTTGATATATGTATGTTGTTTACATAATGTTATAGCACAATTAATCACGAACGTGCATAATTTGAACGTATACGATTAAAATATATATTGTTGAATATCCATTTGAAATATATATGCAAAAAAATTAATAAAGAAATATTTAAATAATTCCATTTAGAAGTGGAGATAAGATTTTGATTCTTCCAAGATTTTTCTTCATTTCCTCCTAAAGATAATCTTATCTTATTATATATCCCTCTAATAGTAGAAAGGGGATGAATTTCTTCAATTAATTTTCTTGCTAAGATGCATGCATGAAACCTCACATGCTTACCCACAAATTTTGTTTGCTTTCTTTTGGAAGGATTAATAAGTGATAAAGTTGAAGACCATAAAAATTTTTACATGTATATTTTTATGAAGGCTCAATGGGTTTTTAGACCATAAATAATATTAAAAATAATGATAAAATATTTTTTTCAGCATTAACACCATTCAAGCCTAGATAGAACTTTTAGATCTCCACCTAGATAGTGGGGGAAAGGGTTTGGATTCCCCAACTCTCTTTATTGCATTGTAAATTTTGGTACGTGGGAGGAGGCTTAGGCTTGACCTCCATAGATATAGAAGTGGGAGAGTATAAACAAATTGAGAGAATAAACGGGAGAGATAATATCTCCACTACGTAAGATCCGGTGTGCACTATGAAAATAGAGT
>CAIGRN010092641.1:0-11125 GCA_903798345.1 Fraxinus anomala | reverse complement strand
AATTTTTAAATTTTTTTTGTTTCAAGAAAAAAACAACACGAAATATTTTATTCGTGTACAATTTTAACTCCGCCTACAATGATTTTATATCGGTCCCAAACCCGGATAAACGATGAGGGTTAACTTTTATTTAATTTATAGTATGTATAAATTGTACAAATTTTAAATTTTTCAGAAAAAAAATTTAGATTTGACCCCAAAAATAGCCTGAGCCAGCTCGGCCCGCTAAGGCTCAAGCCGAAAGTTCGGGCCGAGCCTCATTTAAAGCTCGGCTCAGCTCGGGCCCAAAAAAACTTAGATCTGTTTTGCTCGCTCGGCTCGTGGACATGGCTAATGAGTAGATAGGGTAGGGGATGTGTATATAAATTAATTTATAATAATATTATTATTATTATTTAGGGAGAGGAGAAGAGTGAAGAGAGAGAGAGAGAGATAGATTTAGGTTTTAGATTGATTTTAGAGTTTGGATGGGTAGATAGGGTAGGGGGGTGTGTATATAAATTAATTTATATTATTATTATTATTATTAATAAAATATTAATTTATAATAATTAAAAGAATATCTAATTTTTGTATAATGAAACTTTCAACTTGATTTTTGAATATTGATTTTGAAAAGTAAGATTTTGTGTAATTTTTCTTATCATTAATCATATAACCATAACCTATTCTTTATTCACCGCAATAGCCTTCTCACGAAGATACCATTAAAATAGACCAAACGCCCGGACCGCCGTCAGGGCCAGACGCTCAAACCATTGTCCGAACATCTGTGCCCGAAAGTCTGGGCAATATGGCCCCACACGCATGATTGTTTGGTTTTTCGATGACTACGAGCACAACGAAGTTCGTCATTTTCGACTAATTCTGTCCCAAAAAATCACCCGGTCATCCTTAACATTAATTCTAACAATATATATCTCAAATTATATATTAAAAGCATAAATTCATAAATTTTATCAAGATTGAATGTAAAAATCAAAGAACCCATTCGTAAAATCATAAAATTTAAACAAAAAACTAAAAAAAACAAAATCTAACCTTGATTAAATGTGAAGAAGAAGATGATGAATAGTGTTGAAGTTGATTTCTTCAGTAAGATTTTTTTGCCTTCTCTTTGAATTCCCCCCACCCCCTCTCTTTCTTTCATTTGCAATTAAGGGTATTTGAGAAATTTTATTATGGTGCATTTGATTGCGAGTATTAAATTTACATGTAAAGAAAATAAATTCTAGGCAATTGAATTGACTAGAACATATCTGTATGAAAATTATTAATTAAATGTGTTTGATTAATTTAGCTTTTGAATTAGAAAATATTATACTTGTCTATTTTTTATTGGTGAGTAGATGAAAAATGGGGAATAGATGAGAGAGAGAGAGTGTGTGTGAATTATTTGGAAGATAAAAATCACCTTTTTAAAGAAAATATTTTCCTCGTTTTCAAAAAAAATATGATTACATGACCGAAAGTAGAAAAACATTTTCCGTGGAAAAAATTGTCTAACAAACAACACAAAAATAGAAAATTAAGTGGAAAAAACATTTTTCATGAAAAATATTGACAATCGAACACATTGTTAGTTTAATCTGATTAAAGGTCATAGTGGATATTGGGCTAGATCAACCAACCATTGACCACCATTTTCTCACGTTACGGCGAACATGGCCTCTTGCCTCGTTCTTATTCATTATTTTATTTTAATTTATTTGATGTTTTTCAAATTTTCTTCATATTTAAAATGTTTAAAAAATAAATAAGCAGGTGCGAAAAATAGAGATATTTAAATTTCCACCGACCTAATCAAAAATCTCGAACGAGGATGGCTCCTCGACTTTGTCCCATTGCCATTCCTACTTGGACATAGAGATGGATGTGCCGATCTGGATCGACTTGCTACATCTACTCTCGTGGCAAGTTTGAAACATTCCATCCAAAATTATTGTAGAGCCCAAGTTTGGCCCTTGTTAGCCTCATTATTTGGTAAAAAACTAAAAATATATTTTGAAATAGTGAATTTTTAAAAAATGTATATTGAATTGCAGGAAAAATTTCCGTGTAATATTATTTTATTAAGAAAATATGTGATTGAATATGAATTTGCAAAAAATATATTATTGAAAATGGGGCTCAAACAAGCATATTTGAGGTCTGGACCAAACCAGCACAAGGACCTACCGATATTGTAGAATCGGAACCAACCCAACCTGCCAAATCTCTTTTGATTCATTTTACTGGGAATTTAATGCGATTTAACTGGAAAAAAAAATTGAATATTGTGCGACAAATTGGAGAAAACCAGAGAATATAAGCCCAGAGATGATGTAAATTACAATATCATATTAGTTACAAAATTGTGAAGAATTTGATAATATGACCAATAATTGATGCAAAAACGTACATAACATATGCTCTTCCAAAATGAGGGATTTTTCAAGGCCCAAAAACCCCACCAATTCCACTAACATAGCTATGTGACATTCTCAGCTCATACATACAAACTAAATCCTCGCAGCAAGTCACCTCCTAGCCTTTGGAGAAAGACCTACAAAAATCCTCAGGCAGCACCTAATTACATAACTCAGCTGTCTACACTCGCACAAAATTCAAAATGGGACTGTGTAAGGCAGTGCATATACATCAACTTCTTGCAAATATTGTGCACGAGGTCCCAACGCCGAGGTACTAGAACATGATATAGAATCACTGAATGGTTTGATTTTCCTCCCTACATACGCATCCTGATTTCTGCCCCGAAAGAGCCATTCTTCGTCGTCTTGACTAATGTCTTGAGCCAGCAGCTGGGGCAGATCCCAGTTCTCAAATAAACTTTTATACTCTAATTCCACTTTCTGCATATTAGTCATAACTGTATCGTGACCTGATGCAGTTCTAGCTTTACCACGAGTGGCAGCAGCAGCCTCATCCCTCCCGGAAGTTGAACAAACTGGCTCCTTGACAGTTCCAATGGGAAAGGCTCCCGCAATGGAGCTGTTACTCTTAGTGGAGAAATTTTTTTCTTGACTGGGTACAATAGCAATTTCATTATTATGTTCCGCAGGGAAATTTGTCCTTCCAGCAGTATCATGTTCCTTCGGCTTCTTTGGGGGCAGCAACCGAATCCTAATAATATTTCCTGGCTCAACACCAACAATGACCAAAATAAGCAACCACTATGAAAGCAGTAACACACTTTTAAGAAATGACAGAATTTTATCAGAAAAAAACCGTACTCACCACTATCATGGCTGCCAACTAAAGGTGAGGAATGTCTTTTTCTCTTATTGCTATTCCCAGTGCTATCAGATGGAGAGCTTGGAAGGCACAAATAGATAGGCTTCTCGTGCTCTTCAGTGACACTACTTTTTTCTAAATGTTCTGCTTCAGCTTCTATAACCTTTGGAAAACACCCACTCTTTGGTGCTTCCCAATTTTTTTCTGTATAAGCCTTTGTCTTGTCCTTCTTCTCTTTCTTCTCCTTTCTCTTTTCCTTCTTCCTTTGTTCCTTGGCAACTCTTTCAGTCTCCATTTGGAGCTTTACAGGACCAGAATAACAATTTTAGCATCCAGGGCTAAGAATGCCCAAAGGTAATATGGCCAGTACATGAACTTAGACCTCATAATGATCAAGCACCCAGATGATCATTTATTTTCACTTTTTGTGCTTTCAACAAAAACCAACATACGATGTATACAACATTTAAGAAACTGGGAAATATAGGTTTAATAAAAAAATTATTTGAGATACTTGGCTCATAGTCCAGGAAAAAAAATTTGATTATACCACTAATTAAACAATAATCCAAAAGGGCAAATTTCAAGGGGTAAAAACTTTAAAATGGCATTAAAACAACGGTGTCCGTTTTCTTTAGAAATCTGGACTTTCTTCAGCTCCTCATAGAAGCTCGTAGTAATTGAAAGGTACACACGCAACTTAATTTGCATCTTGGAAAATTTTAAAATGTAGAATTTCATTGTAATCAATTCCCTAATTAGGGTCCAGGACTCAAAAACTGAATGCAACATTGAAAGAAAACATATAATAATCATCAAATATTTCTATTTTGAACAAAAACTCCAAGTCCCACAATCAATCATGTTTTGTCGATACAAAAATGCTCAGTCGAACAAGGTCGTCATCAACCCCCAGCAATATACACTATAATCGATATAGTTTAGAAATTACTAAAGGAAGTTACAAATCCATCATAACTGTTTTTTCACTAATTGAGCCTACTCCCAAAAAAAAATGAAAACCAATCCAAACACACCCGCACCTCTCAACATGAGCTCACAGGACCGTGTCAAAGGAAAACATAAAGACAGGTTGAATTTGTATACATCTACATGTCAAATATACGTTAAAATCCAATTTTTAAGACAAGCCCTAGTTCCAAAAATTGAACAGGTTCTGTACAACAGCACGAACGGGAGAAGACACTGATATTATATTTTTACACGTCGGAGCCATACACAAAACTCGGAAGCCATTCGATTAACATGGATTGGTACTCATGCTCATATAATAAACATGTACAAATCAATCAAGGTGGTTTGTTTAACAAACAAACCTTAATCGATTCGACCAAAGCCTCGTTGCCGACCTTTTCCAGTGAAAACCCTGGAGGCGGATATGGAAAGCACCGAGACATTCTTCAAGATCGAATCGAAGATTTTCCCAAGAACAAAAAGAAAAAAGAAAAGAATAAAAATAACCAATCCAATAATTGATGAATATATACGGGTTAGCGAAAGAATTCAGAGAAAAATAATGGATTAATTGCTTGGATTGGTGATATACGGCGATTTACTGAAACCCTAAGAGAGAGATGGTTTCGGCGGCTGAAAAATCGAAACAAAAAGCTTTTTGATTATCGTTTAAGGGTTAAGGTGGGGTATATATACTCGCACGCAATGTATGGCGGTGAGACGGACCGACCTTGAAAGCGTGTACTATGTTTACCTTAATGCCCCTTGATTGGTAGTAATTTCCGGATAAGTCCTTTTCCTAGTTGGGCATGTGCCGGAAAGTAAAGCCGTAGGTGGGTTCATGACCCTAGTGGTTTTTTATAGGAACGCTAACTCGTCCCACCACAAATCACTTTAATTGATTTGTAATCATGATCGGCCCTAAAAATTTTGGGACTTATTATTACCTTAAACGTAATTTTTTTATAAATATAAAAATATTTAACTAAATAATATATTTATATATTAAACAAAAGAAAATTATCTCGACAACTCGAGAGATTAGAGTAACATAATATTTAGTAGAATTATTCCGTTGATAGAAAAATATTATCAAAATGCAAATAATAATTTCCATAAATATTAATTGAAAATACAGTACAATTCAAAAGATGGGAAAAAAATTATCTCGACAACTCGAGAGACTAGCATAACATAATATTTAGCAGAATTATTCTGTTGATAGAAAAATATTATCAAAATGTAAATAATATTTTCCATAAATATTAATTGAAAAAACTCGAGTAAGGTGCAATTTTTAAATCACGATAAAGTTTTAAGAACCATAATTTGAAGTCCCGAGAATATAGAAAGAATAACTTGTAAGGAGAGCGTGATTTTTAGTTTATGAAGTGTAAAATTTAGTGACTAGATTGTAAAATAGTAAAAGATATATATTTTTAAAAAATAACGTGACGAGTTAGAATTATTTAGTGATGAGAAGCATAACTAGATTTTGATTCGAGAACCTTTTAATAAATTTGAGATTTTGAGGGAACAAGGTGAAAATAAGTTTCGAGGTCAATAATGTATTTAAACAAAATGTATATATATTGGAGAATCGAAAATTATCCTACAATATTGGACTCATTACAAGACTCATAGTAAATAACACGTTATGGATTCGAGAAAAAGTTAATTTGGATAAATCAAATTCAAATTATAACTTATTAAAGTAAACTTATTGATGTGTAATATTAGTTTTCAAATTAAACTCACTTGGTAGCTTGTAATTAATGATTTATATTGAACTTGATAAAATTATTTTTGATAACATCGAACTAAGTTAGAATCAACCAAAAAGATTATAATTAAATGAATTTTAAGTAATCCATCTCTTAGAAACTAGTAATTTAATTGGGCCTTCTATCATGTATTTGTGAATTATGGTTGACTTTAATTTTAAAGTTTTGATTATAACAAATAAACTAATCTTAGTCCTTGTTTGAGCTCCATTGTTTGAAAAAAAAAAAAAAAAAATTTGATTTTGAAATAGTATTTTTTTTAAAAAAAATGTGTAGTTAAAAAATAATGAGAATTTTTTGGTTTATGTGTAATTTATTTTATTGAGAGAATGTGTGAGTGATAAGAAAAATAAATAAAAATGAATTAAACTGTAATGGATGTCAAACATGGACTTATTTACTAACAATCGAATTTAAGTAATCGTAGTCTTCAAATCATTCAATAATAAATCAATCAATTATCATCAAAATAATCAAGATCAAGACTATCATTACAAATGAAACTCACAAAGAAGGTTAAGATCGAAATTAAATCTTTCAAGCATTCAAGACAAGAGCTTAAAAGCTAAACTCAAGACGAGAGCCGAATAGCCAAACGTCAAAGAAATATTAAAGACTATCCTTTTTAGAACAGATGTAAATGTACTAAAACTTTGATATTTAATAATGAATGATAAAAGTTCAAATACTATTTTATGCACTTAAAAGTGCTTTGATATCACTTGCATAGAATGCTTTGATCAAATGTAAAAATGATTTTTAAAATGATACTTGAACTTTGATCATATTTTAAAAATATCTTTACCTAAAAAACTAATTGAAAATATTTTCCAAAAGCCTACGTTTTTCAAAACATTCGGATTGGACCAAATGGAATCACATCAGAAAAATAGGTTTGGCAAATCAACCAAAATGTAGCGGTTCAAAATTTGACTATTATGACTTCTAACCCTTTTGTCCAACTGCTATATTTTGGGTCATCCAAACTTTTACCTCTTCGATCAATCTATCATCCAAACTTATAGAAAGTTTTGCAAATTATCCTCCATAAGTAGATTCATTTTTGCAATCAATTCAAGGTCCTTCAAGTGTACTAGAGAAAAATATTTTGAGCAAATTTTTGAACTTAAATTACAATTATTTTTTCTACTTCTTCATATTTAAAATTTTGATTGTTTGAGTACTTTTAAATCATCATATTCATCAAAATATTTTTATCTAACACTTTATTTATTATTCATTACTATTTATTGAAGTGTTAGTCTCTTTTGTTAGTTATTTTATTGCCATCATTTATCGAAAGAGATATTTCATTGTAAAACCATTTCTTTAAATCTTTGGATAATATTGAGGTGCCTTAAAAACTCAATATTGTATAAAGATCGGTACTCCTTATTTGTATGTCATTGAAAGTATTGTAAGGGTTTTGATTGCACTATAAATCAATCAATATAGTGAAAATGTTTTACTCGTGACAGAAAACTTGATAACGAACGATATAGATTATTGGTTGGGATCAAACCTCCATAAACCCCCGTTTGACCCTCATTGTTTCAAAACTTTATTCTCCTCTCTTTTATTTTTAACTACATAATCTTCCATAAAATAATATACACGTAAATCGATTTTTTTTTCAATCACACATTCTTCCAAAAAAAAAAAAAAAACACTATTCTAAAAGTTATAATTTCAAAGGGCTAAATATATCGTTTGCATCCCCTTTAATCTCTTACTTATTGTTATTAATTTACTTGTTCTTAACTTGATTGATATAAGATTACTTTTTAAGAAAGTTTCAAAAATCAATTTATCCTCCTCATGGTTAGCTACTTTTGGGCTATCGGTAGTGTTTTTCATTTTGAGGTATAAAATAAAGTAATAAACTACCATACACAAAGACGACGCCATTATTTTCTCTTCAATTATTCTGTGATAACTCTAAAAATTATATTTTGTTAGTCTTGATTATTGATTTTAAGTCGAAAATTTCTTTGCTTGTTTGAGATATAATTCTGTATTTTTTTTATTTGAATCTACGATCCCAATCGAAAAAATAATAATAATTTCACTATTTTATTTTTTCGATGTAAAAGAAGATTATGATTTGAATTAATATTTATGACGATTTGAAATTAGCATTTTTCTATCCCATTGAACATAGCTTTCGACGATTGGAGAATGGTGCAAAAACTCCAAAAATTTGAAATATTAGCAGACTTTTTTCAAATCTTTGATTTGTTGCAGCCCCTAACATTTTCAAATATTGCAGGTGAAGTCCTTTTGAACAGTTTTCATTCATAATTCTGTCAGTTGACCAAAAATTTAATTTTGGCTACATTTTTAATATTTTAAAAATGGGTAAAAGAATAACTTTTTATTTATCACATTAAATAATTAAATAAAAAATAAGAAATAAAAAAATACACACATTCACACCGATGTCTTCCTATCAACCCTCACCCACCCCCACCTCAAACCCAAAATTCACACGGACCACCTCTACCACCACCACCACCACCTCCACCAACGCCACCTCCACAACAAGGATTGTGCTGTGAATGCCCAGCAAAAGTCAACTGTAGAAGTCTAAGTAATCAACAAGTTGAAGAGGGCTCGGGCCTCGCCTCGATTACCTCTCAATCGTTTATTCAATGATTATCGATGTTTACAACTCGAGTCTGAATTTATATCTTAAGGTTTAATTGCAAATTCTAATTAAGCTTTAGATTTCCTTCTTGACTCGTATACACACTTGTCGATTTCTCTAAATGTTTCACATGTACATGAGAAACATCATCAGGAGCAAGCAATTATGGTGCACCGCCCTACATCAAAGTAGTCGGCTTAGTAATATAAAACCATAACTTCAGCACACACTTTTGAGTGCAACACTGCAGTTCTTTTTTCCTTTGGCCTTGAAAATCCATAATTATCTCTTTAAGGGTCTTTCTCAGCCCCTTTGTGATCGCAAATCGTGTCCTATCCACCGGATTTCCTTCGTCTATTCAATGCATTAGACCTGTCCATTTACTCCAGTCGGGATTTTTACGGTCCTGGATTTCTTCAAATCTGCTACAATTTGTGAATTTATTTGATTTCTAGCTCTAGCTTTGAATCCTTGTTGTGGAGGTGGATGTGGAGGTGGCGGTGGTCCGTGTGTATTTAGGGTTTGAGGTAGGGATAGGTGAGGGTTGAGAGGAAGAAGACATCAGTGTGTGTATTTTTTTTATTTTTTATTTAATTATTTAATGTAATAAATAGAAAGTTATTCTTTTACCCTTTTTAAAATATTAAAAATGTGGTCAAAGTTAAATTTTTGATCAACTAACATAATTATGGATGGAAACTGTCCAAAAGGACTTCACCTGCAACATTTGAAAAATTTAGGGGTGACGACTGCAACAAATCAAAGATTTGGAGCTTTTGCTACAATTATCCCTTGAAAAATTAATAATTTAGTAATCAATATCAATATTTTTGTTTTAGATTGAGAGTTTCATTATCTATTCGATATTTATTTTATTTTTTTAATCTTAGTCGAATCTCATAAAAAATCAACTTTACTCGAAAACATTATGAAATTCAACGACCATTTGGAAGCATTTTCAAGTTCAGTGAGTAAAGCGTGATGGATATATAAGTTCAGCGACTAATGAAATATGACAGGTGAGCGATGAAGTACAATGCGTTAAAATTCATTGACAACTTAGAATCATTTTAAAGTTTAGTAACTTATAAAATACGAGTGATGAAGTACAATGTATTAAAATTTAATGACTATTAGAAAATATTTTAAAGATAAATGAGTAATGAAATTGTTTTCCTGTTCACAATGGTCAGNAAAGTTTAGTAACTTATAAAATACGAGTGATGAAGTACAATGTATTAAAATTTAATGACTATTAGAAAATATTTTAAAGATAAATGAGTAATGAAATTGTTTTCCTGTTCACAATGGTCAGGATAAGATTGTCCACATGTTGATGTGGTAGGACAATCTTGCTTACGGTTCTTTCCAAAAGTTCTCCCCAAAATGGGCATGACGAGTTCAGTTATTAATCGAACATTTAAGCTCCCGTTTGGCTCCAATTATTTTGAGTTATAATTTTTGAAATAGTGTTTTTTGAAAAATGTATGGTTAAAAAAGAAGAATTGTTTTTGAATTTATATATGATATTATTTTATTGAAAAATATGTGGTTGATAAAGAGATGGAAATAGATTATGCTCATGTTTGGCTCCCACTATTTTAAAATTCATTTTTTCTATTTTCTTACCAATCAAACATTATTTAATAAAATAATATTATATATAAATCTAAAAGCTTTTCATTCTTTTTTTAATACACGTTCTTCAAAAAATTATTATGAAATTTGGAAAAATGAATCCTAAACAGAGGTTGTAATTTTAGCGGCGTGGCTAACTCTGAATAATAGACAGCATCTAAAACCCTCCTAAAACCTACAAGAATCGAGGTTCTAGCCATAAACTTGCCAAAAAGTAATCTATCTCGTAATGTAATGAGGATATTTAGTCCACTCGCAGCCGTCTGCCGCGTTTCTGTCGTACCAGCGTCGTTGGAAAAACCCATCTTCACTTTTGGAGAAATATATTTGAAAGAGAATTTTAGCTGTATTTAATTTTTATGATTTTATTCATACGAAGGTTAATGTAGTTCCGTGTTAAATCTTTTTATTCTCAATCTGATTCTTCTCGATTGGTATGTATCTTTCATTGAAGATTTTCTTTCTTGTGGAATTTAAGCGAAGAACATCAGTATCGTGCTTATACATTTTGTTCATTCCAATGTTTTACATTTACACATGAAATACTATTAACTTTGTTATTCAATATACACACTAATTATTGGTTTTCAATTTTGACACCTCTTTAATTTGGAAAGTAGCAAGTGTTCAAGATGGTTTTGATTAGCTATGTCAACGAGCCGAGCCGAAAAAATAAAAAGCTCGGGCTCGGCTCGAACTTTTTTAGGCCGAGCTTTTTTCGGCCCGAGCCGAGCCAAGCAAAGCCCAGCCGAGAAAAAAAAGCTCTGCCTGAGCCGGGCCAGCTCGGTTTTTTTTTTTTTTTTTTTTTTTTATTTACATTTTTTTTTTTTTTTTTTTGTTTATCATT
>CAIGRN010092637.1:0-12417 GCA_903798345.1 Fraxinus anomala | reverse complement strand
ACAAGAAATTAGGAATTGAATTCATATTCTATTTCATTTGATATTTTGTAGAGATAAGTGAGAGTAAAAAAAATATACTTCTTTACTTTTTTTATTATTAAAATTTTTATTATTAATATGAAAATGAATTCTTTTCTAAAACCTAAATTTAAATCTAGATTAACAGCTAAATTAAATATATATATCGGGTAGATATGGAATGAAAGGACATTGGGCATGTACATATTGTACGACAAAACATCTTGTGGATCTCTATAAAAAATTAATTAAGGAAAAAGGAAAAGTGAAGACAAATTTCTCTGATTATGATAGTCCAATTAATGTGACTCATTTGGACACCTCTAATTTTTTTGCTGACCCAAATGATAATATATTTATCATTTCATTGGATGCAGTGTGCTAGATAGAATTGTCTATTTTATTTTTCAGTATCTTAGTAGTTTATTTTGATTTAGAAGTCAGTTTGAAGTATGTTTTTTCTTATTTTCCTTAAAGTTTGAGACATTACATTGTTAAATTATTTCTAGTTGAATAAAGTATTGATTAACTCTTTTTGTTTATAAAACTAACTTTTCAAAATATTTATTTTGTCATGTTTATAAATTTAGGATGAATTGCCAAGACACCTATTTAGTTGATAGTGCAACCATGTATAAAAAGTTTTTTTGAACTTAACATTAGCAGAAAATAATGTTATTATGAGATCAGGTGCACCAAATATCGTTGAAGGCTTCGAAAGAGCTCGTATTATTTTATCAAATAATACAAAATTATGTATTGACGATACACTTTACTCTAACAAATTCAGAAGAAATTTGCTTAATTTTAAAAATATTTGTTGCAATGGATATCGGATTGAGACAATGCAAGAAAATAATATTTAATTTTTTTGCATAACTTCTTTGTATCTAACCAAAAATAGATAAAAAGAAAACTTTATGTATTCCCATCTGTCATGTATTATATACATTTATAAAAAATGGTTCAATCAAATATTATCACGAACCTGAAGTTCGTTGACTAAAAAAGTTGTATATTTTGATATGATGGACTTGGACATCTAGGTTCCATAATGATGCATCGAATAATTAACAACTCACATGAACATCTATTGAAGAACAAAAGATCATTTTACCTAATAATTATTTATGTATTGCTTGTTTGCAAAGTAAATTAGTCATTAGATTTTCCACTACAAAGATCAATATTGAATCTCCAACTTTTTTAGAAAGAATTCATGAAGATATATGTGGACTAATACACTCATCATGTGGATCATTTCTTTATGATATTAATTGATTCTTCTACTAGATAGTCACATATTTGCTTACTTTCCATTAGGAATGTAACTTTTGCTAGATTATTGGCCCAAATCATAAAATTACGAGCTTAATTTCCTGATTACTCAATCAATCAGAAAACTCTTCTTGATAATGCGGTGAATTTAGGTCACAAGCATTCAATGATTATTGTATATCAATTGAGATTTATTAAACAATTGATTTCATCATAGTCGTTTATTAAACCTTAACAACTTGTTATTAAACCATTACTTATGAAAATAAAGCTTCTATTTGGGATCACGTCATGTTACATGTTGCATCATTGGTTGACATAAGACCAACTGCTTATTATAAATATTCACATTTACAACTTGCATTTGGTTATAAACCTTATATTTCCACCTACGAGTTTTCGATTGTGCTGTCTAAGCCCCTATTTCACCCACACAGTGTACTAAAATGGGTTCCTAACGAAAACTTGGGATTTATGTTGGTTTCAATTCATCATCTATTATTAAGTATCTCGAATTGTTTACGAGGTGTCTTATTTACTACACATTTTGCAAATTGTCATTTTGATAAAATGAATTTTTTAACATTTGAAGGGATTAAACTACATCCTGAAAAACAAGACAAAATTTCTGAAATGAAAAAACTCTATCCCACTTAGATCCCTATAGCAATCAATGTAAGCAAGAAGTTTTAAAAATCATTCCCTTGAAAAGAGTTTCAAATCAATTACATGATGTATTTGTTGACACAATAAAAAAAATCATACATGCCAGTAGAAAATATTTCAACAAAAATTGATGTCCCTATAAGATAATGCAGCAAATGAATCTCAAATATGTTAAGACGTGATCGATCGGTTAGGTCAAAAGACTTTGTACCTCGAAAAAGAAAATACATGAAAAAAATCATACAACAACTTCAGAAAAAGTAATATTAGAAAATATTGATCAATAAATTATTGAAAATATGGTTCATGCAAAACTACAAGTTTATTAAAACTACAAGTTTTGCATGAACCACATTTATGAATTAAAACAATCCAGACGCATATGGCATAATCGTCTTAGCAAATATTTGTTGAAGGAAGATTATAAAAATGACGATGTCCATGTATTTTCATGAAGAAAACAAATATTGAATTTGCAATTGTGACAATTTATATTGATGATTTAAATTTAATTGGAACTCTTGAAGAGCTCAACAAAATTGCAAATTATTTAAGAAATGAATTTGAGATGAAAGAATATGGAAAATTTAAGTTTTCTCTTAGGTTTTTACATTAAACATTTTATAGAAAGATTATTTGTTCATCAATCTTCTTATACAGAAAAAAGTCTTAAAATAGTTTTATATGAATAAAGTATTACATCACCTATGTGTTCGATCATTAAATGTGAAAAAAAAGGTCCATTTCGTCAACCTGAAGATGTAGAAAAGGTTCTTGGTCCTAAAGTACCATATTTTAGTGCAATGAGAGCATTAACTTATATTGCAAATTGTACTCGATAGGACATAGCCTTTTCTGTAAATCTCTTTACTAGACATAGCTGTACACCAACTCAAAGACATTAAAATTGTGCTAAACTTATTTTTTGTTACTTGATAGGTACTATTAATTTGGGATTATTTTAATCTCAAAAGTTAAGATCTGCTTTAGTGGGAGATGCAGATGTAGGTACTCTCTCTGATCCACATAAAACTAAATCACAAATAGAATATGTGTTTACACGTGGATGAACAACTATATCATAGAGATCTGTGAAACAAACCTTGACACAACATCTTTAAATCATTTTAAAATTATTGAAATCCATAAAGCAGGTCAAGAATATGTATGGTTAAGGAACATGACCCATTATATATATAATTTTTTACATATAATTTTTTTTCGTCAAAAGCACATAATTGGTCTTGGACTGCCTCGTGCTAAAGCTTAGAGTGACCCTTTAATAATAATAATAATAATAATAATAATAATAATATCGTGAGATGTCGATAGCAAGTTTCATTCTTCATTATAACAGTGTCTAAAAAGCAACATTTAGGCATGAAGCGGAGCAAAACACTCGCTTTGAGCTTTTTCATTCTTTAATTTTTTTTCGTGCCTAGCGCACGCAATTTTTTTTTTTGGCTTTACGCTTTTTTACTATTTTCAACGCTTTTTACGCTTTTTCCCCTTCAATTATTACAATATTTTAAAATTAATTTAAAATTTTAAAATAATATTAAAATAAGAAATCACTTTTTTACGCTTTTTAACGCCTAGGCCAAAGTTTGGCCACCACGCTTCGTACGCTTTTCGATTTTTAAAACACTGATTATACACTTATAAAATAACTTGCCGCACCGTATTACCCATATGTGCCAAACTCCCACAAATGGTGCCCGAACAAAATTACTATAAATAATTTGGCATTTAATAATCTTAAATTAATTTGTGTTACCAATAGTCGCCACAATTACATGCACCACCGCTGAAGTGGTGGAAACGGTTAGGATCACGCAGGACTATTGTTCTTCCCACAATCTTGGATATGTGTTTGATTGCAGTGTGGCAGTCTGCACAAACCCGCAAGTTTTTGAACACACGAATTGGTCTCCCAGCTGGAATCTTAATAATCCCAAAAGCTACGGCTAATTTCTCACTGTGATACTTGAGCATATGCTGTTTTTCCTCTTCCTCTACATCATGCAAAACCAATTTTGTGGCTGTGACATAACCATCACGTTTGATCTGTAAATCTATCTCCTCCAAGAAAGCATATATTCTGCCACTCTCGGGATGGCTGGAGTCTCCAACTGAAAATGAATGGATTTTGTTTTGCACTTCAACCCAACTGTATCCAGGTACTTTTTTAACACCAGTATCCCTCATTTTTAATCTCATCTTACCAACATCAGCCCACCTGCCTGAAGCTGCATATAAGTTGGAAAGCAGGACATACATCCCGGCATTCCAAGGTTCCAAAGCAAATATCATTTCAGCAGCCCTTTCTCCTAACTCAGTATTGCCATGAATCCTGCTGGCACCAAGAAGAGCTCCCCATGTTGCTGCATCTGGTTCAAAAGGCATACTTTTCATCAAATTTTGAGCATCATCTAGGCGTCCAGCTCGACCCAGTAGATCAACCATGGATGTATAGTGCTTTGAATTTGCCAATATGCCATAATCATGACTCATGGAGTAGAAGTACTCTCTGCCTGTGTCTACCAAGCCAGTATGACTACATGCAGACAAAACACCAACCTATATGTAAAGAGAAACCACAAATCAATACTCAAAATTGAGGGAGAGATAGTCCACTCATAAAGAGAACATAGGGAAAAAAAAAATAAAAAATTGGAAGCCTTTTCCATTCATCAGCTATTAAACTTCAGATGACCAGAACTTAATGTGTAAGTTTGGATCATTTAGAAATATATACTCTTTAGCAATACGGCAAAAAACCAATCAAACTAGGAACTCTTCTTTGGATCAGGAATCTTTTTTTTTTTTTCTCTTTCTTTGCCTGCTCTTTCTTTCTTTATTCATTATTTCATCATCTTTTTCAAAAGGTCAATCATTTGCAAAGGTTATGCATAAGAAAAATATCAACGAAAGGCTTCTGAGATATCATTCAAATGTCAAACCAGGTTCAAATACCTCCGATTCAAGTTCAGTTGGCATGTAAAGCACTCGAGAGACTGTTTGTGCAAATATAACAGACTTTGCTCCTATGGACCAAAATGACATTGCTTAAAATTTATAAGGTAAACAGGTCAAGTTTACCATGGTAACATCATCTGGCTGGATAGATGCTCTCTTCATTGATTCGAAAAGAGTGAGAGCCACTTTCCCAAATCCGTGCCTTGCATAGCCAATAATAATTGTGTTCCATGAGACTACATCCTTATCCTCAATACCCTTAAATACTTCGTGTGCCTCATCAATGCTTCCACACCGACAATACATAGCAAGAAGAGCATTTCCCACGTAGCACCCAGATTCATATCCTGCTTTAAAAGCACATCCATGTATTTGCTTCCCTAACTCAAAAGCAGCTACATCGGCACATGTACTCAAGATACTAGTAAATGCTGATCGGTTTAACCTCTCCCCATCTCTTTTCATTTCCACAAACATTTGTAATGCCTCCTCGCTTTCACCACATTGCGAATAGCCAGAAATCATAGCTGCCCAAGAGATGCAATCCCGACAAGGTATTCTGACAAACAAAGTTCTGGCATGTGCAATTTCACCATTTTGAGCATACCCAGTTATCATTGTGTTCCAAGTACTAACATTTCTCCAGGGCATTGCTTCAAACAACTCCTTCGCTGCATCCATATTCTTATTTTGCACATATCCTGCTATCATTGCATTCCATGAAACAATATTCTTCTCTGGCATCTCATTGAAAATTCTCCTTGCCTCATCTAACCTCCCATTTTGTACATATCCAGACACCATAGCTGTCCATGTAAACACATCGCGAAATGGGGACTCTTCGAACAATTTCCTTGCCTCATCCAGCTTCCCATTTTGCGCATAACATGTAATCATTGTGTTCCATGAGACCTCGTCTCTGACTGGCATTTGTTGAAAAATCTGCTTTGCCTCAACCAACCTCCTCTTCTTCAAGTAGGCACCCATTAAACAATTCCATGAAACCACTGCCCAATGTTCTTTAGTCTCGAACAACCTCCTAGCCTCTTCTATCATCCCATTTTGCACATAAGCCGCGAGAATCCCATTCCATGAGATCTCATTCTTCTCAGGCATCACATCGAAAATCCTCCTAGCCTCATCTACAAACCCGTTCTGCGCATATCCCGACAATATCGTGTTCCATGAGACAACATCCCTTTCCGGCATTTGATCAAACAAATGCCTAGCAGCCCCAAGATTCTTGTTCCTTATATGACCACTAATTATAATATTCCAAGAAACCAAGTCCTTCTCAGGCATTTGATCGAACATATTACGGGCGAGCTCAAACATTTGGTTCGACAAGAACCCAGAAATCATTGTGTTGTAGGAGACCGAAGTTTTCCTGGGCATGGAATTGAACAAACGCAGAGCGGAGTCGCATTGTCCATTCCGCATATGGATCGTGATAGCGATGTTGCATTTCACAATGTCGGTGTCTTTGAACTTGTTCTTTTCAAGTTTTGGCGGAGAATTTCTACTGGGCCCTTCGAGAGAATTGTGGGTTCTGTGATGTGAAAGTGTTTTAATTGGAGAATCGGATGATGTCCTGGATTGTAGTGAGCGCAAGCATCTGTGTACCTGTCTAAAGCGCATAGTATCAATGAAACTCTCGTTTCAGTTAGTACGGTTTTTAAATTCGGTAGTTGGGTTCGCGGTCTCTCGGAGCAATCGTTTGGAAAATAACAGCCGAGGCCCCAACCTATCTATAAAACGGAGCACTAACGTTACCTTTGTTACGATTTTGTTACCCCTGTAGTCCTTTCTTTCATTTTCCGTCAAAAAATAATTAAAATAGCATGTTATGAATAATATTGAATACATTGAAAAAAATCTTCAAAAACCTCATTGTTTTTAGGTAAAGGATTTGAGTCACTGTGGTCATTCTATCAGTCACTTTGGGACGGTGGCTAGGGTTTCTTTCGGCGAAGGATGCAAAAACTTCAATCAATGGGGATTTTTACAATGAATAGAAAAGATCTTACAAAACTGAGTGAAAATGAGATTAACAAAAGACAATGGACTAGCGCACAGGGGTTCAACGTGCAGTACTGCTTTGTTTGGTAGGGTACTAGGTAATTGGGCAATCAATAAGGAGGGCCTTGTGGGGGTGCTTCATCTCTTATAGCGTATTGAACACTAGTTTAGGGTTGACGAAATAGTAGGATTCAATACTTTTATATTCCACTTCAGCAGCACTACGGATATACGAAGGGTTCTCCTGGGAGGACAGTAGATGTTTTACAAACACCAGATTTTCCTAGTGAAGCCAACGAGACATAGTGAAGTGAGCAATAAAAAGTTCTCCCATGTATCAATTTGGCTTTAAATTCATCATGTGCCAATGGTGCTAGCTGTGGAGGAATGTGCCCAATGGGGGGTCGAAGGTTTCGATCTTAAGGGGCAATGTGTGAGATATTTGGGTAAGGGTCGAAATAACAAAACCTTTAGAATGTGCAAAAAAAATTATTTTTATTAATTCAGTACAAAAGATTGTTCAAAGTTTGTTTCAATTGTGGTGCCGTGGGGGCACATGAAAGGTGAGTGCTGACAGGGAATGAGGTCAGGAGTGCAAATAAGGGAGGTGTTCGTACAAACCCTGAAAGCATACGAGACCGACACAAGTAATATGTGGTGAGTTGAGTATCGTCCCACAAGTAATAATTTCTAATCAGCACTAATCGTATGTCGAATTCAAAGTTTATTGTAACACAAGAGATTATGATTTATAACTATTCTAATGAATATGTAAATAAATTTGTTTGTATAAATAAATGAATGTATAAATGAATGATTGTATTGAACTTCAGAATCTACCCATTATTATCTATTTTCAATTCTCAACTATGTAATTTAGTGTTATTCGTGCATTAATGACAATTGATAAATCTCTTGTATTCAACTTTCTTTTCCAAGATAAGATAAGTCTATTTTAGACCTGACTCGATCCTACTCCTAGTTCGAATTTATATGAATAGAACATGTTAGGTTTTAGATGTTTTGTAATTGGCAATTCTATAAACAAAATGACTTAATTGTAATTTGTTTAAAAAGTCAATGAGTAATGTGCAAATAGTTAAAAATAGGGTTTTTAGGTCTAGGGTTCGAGAATGACAAAATAAGAAAAATACGGCGCGGATTTTCGCTAGACTGTCGCCATGGATTGGCTCGAGCGTCAAAAATAAAATCTCCGTCGCTCGACTGTCACTGAGCCCTCGTTCGAGCGACAGTGTTGTCCGAAAAAAATTTATTTCGCGATTTAAAGGTGTTTTACCTGGCCCATTCGTTTTCTAATCTACATATACCAAAAAAATCTGAACGTGAGAATTAAGGTTGATCAGTGAGAGAGCTTCATCTGTGAGAGAATTCATATATTTTATCTTNAAAACATTATTCCAATAATCCAAATACCAAACTGCCTTTCCTCTACATCTGTTCAGAGTTCTGAAGATCGAGAGAAGTTGACTGGAGTTCCAGTCTGTGAAGAACAAGGTATTCTTCGTTGATCTACGGAAGATAGACAATTACACAAGGTTAGGAATGCTGCAGGTTGCAGATTCCATGGAGAGCTTTGGCAACAATAGCTAAAGATTGGTGCAGGGGAGCACAGGATCCAGGGAGAGTTGTAAGGAGTGCAGTTGGGAGATCAGATAGTACGAATCGTCTAATCTGATAGAATGTAAGTTATTAAAATCGTTTATAGTGGATTGACTGATAAAGTGCCCGAAATTTTTTCCAGTGGGGTTTCTTCGTGATCATCTTGGTGTTGATTTACTGCTTTTACGTTGTTTATTGATTGATCATACAAACTGCCGCATTCAAACTTGGGAATAAAATGACTTGCATGTTTAATCATCTAGAAAAGAATTAAAAAGTAATTTGTTGCTATTTAATTTATTAGTAATTTTAAATTCCGCATTATACACTACTCACCACCCTATAGGGTTGTTAGGGTCTAAATCCACATTTTTCAATTGATATCAGAACGTTAAATTGATTCCTGACCCTTAGTATATTATTCTAGATTAGTCAGTCATTTTCGTGCCTCCATTCTTCGACTGAAGCAATTATGCTTACTGAAAAGTCCGAATGAGAGATTTCTTGAAAGCGTTGGATGAATGTATTTGGATTAGCGTTCAAAATGGGTAGGCTCTGCCTACAACAACTGTTGCTGGTGTAGTTACATCCGTTGATATCTCACTGTGGACCAAAACTAATTTGGATGAGTGTAATTGGAATAGTAAGGGCCTTCATGCCCTGTTCATGGCTGTGTCTGCTGAGGAGGTTTGGCGAGTGTCGATGTGTGAAACTGCTAAAGAAGCTTGGGATGTATTAGAAACCACACGCGAGGGTGCCAAAATTGTTAAAAACTCTAAGTTGCAGATGTTGACCACTAGGTTTGGAGATATTAGAATGAGAGAAAATGAGACGTTTGATGCCTTCTACGCGAGCCTCAATGACATAGTCAACTCTAGCTTCAACCTATGAGAGAAAATTTTCGAGCCTAAGATAGTGCGTAAAATTCTTAGATCCTTACCCGAGCATTTCAGGCTTAAAATCACGATGATTGAAGAAAGTAAGGACATAGATTCCATTAAGGTAGAGGAATTAGTTGGATCGCTCCAGACTTATGAGCTGACCTTAGATAAACCTGTTAAAGGTAAATCTCTGGCCTTGAAATCCGTGAGAAACACCCGGACTGAATCTTTTGATTCTGATCACCGGATGATGAAGAGTTAGCTTACCTGGCTAAAAAATTTCGAAAAATATTTATGAAGAAAAATAACCTTCAAGAGAAGCACAAAGGTGGCCCGAGTGAATATATGAGAAAATCTAAATCTATGAGGTGCCATTAGTGTCAAGGTTTCGGCCATGTGAAGAGAGAATGACCTAGTAGTAGGAGAAGTGAGGAGAAGACTATGAATGCTACTCTTACTGATGATGAGTCTAGCTTGGAGATTCTGACTGCCAGATCCGTTCGTGAAGATAGTGAGAATAATATAGCTTTCGTTGAGAACCTTCAGAGTGATCTAGAATTTTTTAAGTCTCAACTGCTTGTTTTCTCTAGTGGTTCTGAAAAGTTAGACAACATTTTAGGAATGGGCTAGCCGACTGAAAATAAGGAGATCTAGGTTTTAAGGAAACCATGGCTAGTATTTCTAAGACCACATTTGTCCCTGTCACTGACCGCCCAAACATGTGCTTAACCCCGATCTTAAGGATAAGGGATTTGTTAGATAGAGGCCTACTAGATAGCGTATGACTCGTCAACCTAGAAATAGACGTCAGTGTCCACATAACATTGGCCCTAGGTTTGTCCCGACCTGCTTTCACTATGGCGAGTTAGGACACATATGTCCTAGATGTCATCATTTTCTAAACAGAAATAGAAATCGGAACTTAAATAGAAATAAGAATCAGGATTATATTGGTCAGATTGACTTCCTTACTAATCAGATAAGTAAATTGACCAAGTTAATGATACAGATGATCGAAAATATTCCTATCACTAGGCAAGTTTGGGTGAAGAAAAGTGATCTGAAAAATTGTGAAATTGATCACAGTGCTCTTAAAGGTAAGAGCATTTGCATACCTAACTGATTAGGTATTTTTGGTACATACGCGTGCTTAATTGTTATGTGTTATTGCCTTTCGTATGCATCACATTTATTTGTTTCTTTTTGGACTTTTGTTTCATGCATGTGCATTTTAGTCATGTTTGTACCAACACATGCACGTTTTGTTTTGAATTGTGTGTTTGATTTCTGTTTTATTTTGTGGTGCATTCATGCTTTAAAATTAAAAAAAAAAATGGAAAATGGAAAAATAAAAATGATGGAAATTTTTTTTACAGCATGATATATAATATTCTTGAACATGTATGTTGTGTTCAAGCATGGTTTTTATTGATTTACTATAATATACAATGTACTTGATCTTGTTGGTTGTGTTCAAGCATGGGTTAAATTGATGTGTTGTACCATACTTTCCATTGCTGGTTTAGGTTATGTATGGAGTATTTAGTATCAGTCTCTTCACATACCATCTGTACTACACACACTTTGATCTTGTTAGTGGGACTGTACAACGTGTGTGAGATTTGGGATGACAGTCACATGCTAGTGAGGTGACTTTGAATATGAATTGACCTTATTTAATAGACCTAAGCTCATGTTTATCCCTTGTTATAAAAAGCTCAATATCTTATGTTCTTCTTCGAAGCCTATTTGACTTTGGTGATTAAGCCTGTGTGGTTTCTCATAACTTGGTGCCTCTGGTCAACTGACTTGGGTTAACCGGCCTAAAGCTCCCTACAAGGATCATTTTGGTTGCTTAATGGAGCATAGCCTACACTTAAGATGTGAAAAATAATTATGAGCTTCAGGAAAAAAAAAACTATTTGGAAAGTAAAAATGCTATAAGTCAGGGGGAGAAAAGACAATATTACTACAAATTGAGTTTTTTTAAAGGTCCTAATGCACTTCAAATGGTTTGACTTTTATAAGTACATGAATATACTTATTAACAGTAATGTTTAGCATGTTCTTTATCACAAAATTAAGATTTGGGGGTCCTGCTTACAAAATGTTAGTGACATTTTACATATATGTGTTACTTATACAATTTACTCCATGCTTACCTTGAGTCAAGTGTGTGGGAAGGTTTATTGTACATTGCTATATGTTTGCTTGCTAACGACTACGTTTTTGAGTGATTATATGTTAGTGTTAAAATTTCTTTTCAAAATTGAAATTGAATTCTTTAACATCTGCATTTTATGTCTGAGGTCGCGTTTCTGAGATTTGAGATGACAATCGCATGTTAGTAAGGTTACTTTGAATATGAATTGACCTTATTTAATAGACCTAAGCTCATGTTTATCCCTTGTTATAAAAAGCTCAATATCTTATGTTCTTCTTCGAAACCTATTTGACTTGGGTGATTAAGTCTGTGTGGTTTCTCATAACTTGGTGCCTCTGGTCAACTGACTTGGGTTAACCGGCCTAAAGCTCCCTACAAGGATCATTTTGGTTGCTTAATAGAGCATAGCCTACACTTAAGATGTGAAAAATAATTATGAGCTTCAGAAAAAAAAATATTATTTGGAAAGTAAAAATGCTATAAGTCAGGGGGAGAAAAGACAATATTACTACAAATTGAGTTTTTTAAAGGTCCTAATGCACTTCAAATGGTTTGACTTTTATAAGTACATGAATATACTTATTGACAGTAATGTTTAGCATGTTCTTTCTCACAAAATTAAGATTTGGGGGTCCTGCTTACAAAATATTAGTGACACTTTACATATATGTGTTACTTATACAATTTACTCCATGCTTACCTTGAGTCAAGTGTGTGGGAAGGCTTATTGTACATTGCTATATGTTTGCTTGCTAACGACTACGTTTTTGAGTGATTATATGTTAGTGTTAA